>RXOD01004274.1:0-24892 GCA_005223375.1 Amoebophrya sp. AT5.2
CCCTGATTCCTGCTCCCAGTTGCCGATGTCACAGTGCCACACCTAGTTATTATTCTACTTCCCCGATCGAGTTCCACACGATCGGCATACTAAATTTCCGCATTGAAACAACTGACACTCCGAACCTGTTAAGAGACCGTGAGGTTCTTTCGGCTTGTAAAACACAGAAATGCCATACTGTCATTCCGTTCATCCAAGAAGAGCAAGCAGGACGGACGATGTTCGGGACGGAGAAGAAGAAGAAGAGAGAGAGTGAGAGAGAGAGAAAGAGAGAGAAGAACCGCCGTCAGCGGCGTCGCCCGCTCTCGCCCCTGACTCGTTGCTGCTTCCTCTGCCGCCGCTCTCCTGAGATCGCCCGTCGGCTTCCTGAACTAATGCTGCCTCGTCTGAAGATAACGAGCCGCCCGACGATGAAGAAACGGCCCAACCTTGACGCGTCGGAGGGCGAGGCAGAGGGGGAGAGGGCTGCGCAACTTCTTCGCCGAATTCTGCGGCCTCTTCGCCAACTTCGTGCTCGACAGAGAGACGCAGCTCATCTGGGACGGTTCCGGTTGTAGTGTGTTCCTGATCTCCTCCACCTTCTGGCAGCTCCTCCACTTGATCCTCGGCACGCGGCTGCGGCTGAGACATCTTTCCGCCTGTTGTAGCAGTAGGCGAGGCGGAACTACGCAACCTACGGGCGACGCAAATCGCCAGTCTGTGGATATTCAGGACGTACAGCAGGGAACCAATTCCGCAGACGGTAGACATCCGAAGCAAAGCGCTGCGCACGACGAACGGGAGCGCACTCCAAAAAAGGGGCAGCGCCTCCCCAGGTAAGCCTGCGGCCACAAGCCCCTGATCACCTGTGCTGAGCCGGTGGAGGGGCACGAGTCGGAGCTTGGCGATCACCTGGTCCAATTCCTGGATGCTCGCCAGCGTCCCCGCGGCGCGCTGCTGCAACGTCGCGAGTCTTCGAGAGCTGCCACCGCTGTCGCTCGGGTCCAGGCGGTGGCGCGTGGCCCACGTCTGCAAATCCTGCGTCACAGCCTCCGAGATCGCCTGCAGAGAATCGCTCCACCTCAGCCGCTGCGCCTCCCTACGATGCATCTCGCAACGGCGCGCCACCACCTCGAACAACACTCGCTCCGGGCAGGTGCTCGCGCTAACGTTGTTGCCGAGGCTGCGGCTACCACCTCCACCCGATGGGCCCAGTCGCCTGTCCCGGTTTTTTTCGGTTTGTGTTTGTGAGGACATCTTCCCGGCGGCCGACGACGCTGGAGGTGCAAAAGTATCGCCCTGCTGCTCTTTCAGCTGCAATCTTGATAGCGAAGACGCCAGCGCTTCTAGTTCTACTTCTACGTCCTTCTCGTTGTCGCCTTCATCTGCGTCTGGTCGACGTCGTAGAAAGGAGCGGAGAGCAGCGGCGGGCGGAACCGTCGAACCGTCGTCCATCACAGAAGACGAGGCTCTCCTGGGGGCCACATCACGTCCCCCGAGCAAGACATCGACAATGCAGGCTTCCTCCAGCACGGTCATCTCCTCGAGGCAGGGCTCTTCATCCCCACCCTCATCTTCTCCCATCATCGACGAGCTGTTCCTGTCGATCGCGCTATTATTGGGCAACGAACTGGAACTGCTCGGCCCCCTCCCATCACCCCGCCGCACTGCCTCGATGTGATCGCGACCGAACAGCTGTTGGAGGACCGAACCAGTCTCGTTCTGGTCGAGTGCCAAAATCAGTGCCGTTAGCCGGCGCATCGAAAGCATGCGAAGCAGGCCGATCTCGTCACTAGCGAACATACGGCGACGATGGTCTTGCTCGATCATCATCCATGTGGCTCCTTCTGCAACTTGTTCCAACGATGACGCGCCGACGCCCGGAGGCCTCGCGGTAGTCGTGGCGTCGGAGAGTAATGGGGTGCGGGTGCGCCCCGCCGGTGCCGTCGTACTCGCCACCAAAGAACTGGCTCCCACAGCAGGAGGGGTACTTTTTTGATTCACTCCCTTGTCCAAGCCTTCTCTGGCTGCGTTTTCCGTGAAGCCCCGAAGGAGCGCCGCCTGACATAGAAACGCGGACACAAAAGCAACCTTGCCGCACGTAGCCATCCAATGTCGCAGCCGTGCCGATGGTCGGCAGGCTGAAGGCGTCGTCGTCTGACTCGTCGTCCGCGGAGACGCTTCATTTTCGCCCCGCACAGATCGGCCACGCGGCGGCTGATGACATTCTCGGGAAGAAGTGGCTTTCCCAAAAAGTGAGGGCGGAACTGTTCCTGGGACAGCGACCCCTTCCTCGAACTGCTCATCTCGATGCTTTTCGCCGATCAAATCGCTTCCCGCGGTTGGAAGAGCCAGATGCCCCTCGGACCCGGAGGAACCGCCGGGGGCGGTACGGGACAAATTCGGACTGTCCGTAGCCGTACCGGTAGCGAACGTACAGGTACCACGGACGGTAAGGGTAAGGCGGTACGGCCCAGCAGCGGGAACTTGTTGGTCTTCTTGCAATCGTTGTCGTCGTTCTGGCCTTTGTTCTGTAGTCCCGGTGATTCTCTGATCCGACGCGGCCGATCGGCCGCGCGGCGGCTGATGATATTCTCGGGAAGAAGGGGCTTTCCCAAAAAGTGAGGGCGGAACTGTTCCTGGGACAGCGACCACTGCTTCGAACTGCTCATCTCGATGCTTTTCGCCGATCAAATCGCTTCCCGAGGTTGGAAGAGCCAGATTCCCCCTGGACCTGGAGGAACCGCCGGGGGTGGTAGGGGACAAATTCGCACTGTCCGTACCTCCGGTACGGAACGTACGGGTACGGACGGTAAGGCGGTACGGTTCAGCAGCGGGAACTTGTTGGTCTTCTTCTTGCAATCGTTGTCGTCGTTCTGGCCTTTGCTCTGTGGTCCCGGTGATTCTCTGACCCGACGAGGTCGCCGCGCGCGTGCGAGGAAAAACGCACGCGCCCAAGATGTTGAAGAAGAAAAAAGATTGCCGCACGGAGCAGATGGGACGAGACACGCCGCGTCGGTCTGCGCGAGTCAGCATTGCCATGCTACGATCGAGGTGGAAGCAATGTCCACCGAAAGTTGTTTTAGTTTATGTTTAGTCTTGTAACAAAACTTTTGTTCACTTGAGTTTATAGCAACAATGACATGAGGATCACATCGAACCAGTGAACCTGGAAGCTCCAAAAATCGTGAGCCTGCTCCTGCACGTAAAGACAGTTGTATATTTTTGTTGGTGGTGATGATGAAGATGATGACGATGATGAGGGTCGACTCTGCAGCGTTCCAAGCCACACAATGGCCGCAGAGTGAGGGCATGGGCCTGGAGGGAGTACTTCCCAGCAGGAGGATGTACAAATACCGCGTTGTAAAAAGTGACGATGACGTAGAAGAGCCGGTTTTTTGTGTCGAACCAGAACGGGGGATCTGTGAGGGAACCACACGGATTAATTAGGCTTAGAAGGGATGCAGCAGACTATTAAGAAAGCTGCGGTGAACATACCTGATGCCCTACCTCCTGGATCGATCCGGGTGCTCGGTTGATGCCATCAGATTTTTAAAAGTAGATATTGCGTCATTCTCATTTCCTGCTCGTTTTAGGACGTCCTGCGCGTCTGCGATTCTGTTGCTCCACGCCTCCGGGTCCGGGCTGTGGTTTTCCTTCCTGTGCTAGTCTTTCCCTTCTTCTCTTCAAACAAACAAACTCTAGAAGTGCCTTCTAGTTCATCCTGTAGCAAAATTCGGCTGCAGTTCGTGTGTATTTCTGGATCTGCATCTGCATCTACATTCATAGAAGTGCTGGTGCAAAAACGATTTACTCGTACACTTTCACTTCCACTCGATCTCGAAACAATCAAACAAAGGAACAGCTGAAACATCGCAGTCTGCCCCCCGGTAGTTCAAAACCTAACTAAACGTTGAAGAACTTGGAGAATTTCTGGTTGCACAACTCAGCACCGCAAGGCCGCTCTATCAAGCCAGCTGGAAGTGCTGAAACGCTAACGCGCGTGGGCGCCCCCTCGGATCATGGAAGCTTGAGGCTTCAGAACGATCGAATCTCACAGTCACTCTACATCAACACTAAAACACGGGTCATGAATCCAGCGCCGCCTCCAGCTCGAACTTTTCGTCTGCCAGCATGCATCCGATTTTCCTCAAGATCACGCCCACCTGGTCCTTTCTGTCGTAGGTACAACTCTTCGCCGGACCGGCGGGATCTCCGATTTTGCAACTTTTCATCGCGGATGACCTCCGCAGCTTCTCGAACGCAGTTTGCAGAACCCCTGCGGCCTCCTTCACCTGCGATCCTCCCAGCACGTGCCCCAGCGCGTTCTTCACCACAAACTTCTCGAAAAACAGCGGGACCGTCTTCTCGTCCACAAGCTTCGCCAGCGCGTGGCAGATATGGATTAGCTTCCCAGCCTCGCTCCAGTTCACGCCGCCGGCTCCAGGTCCAGCCACCACCTCGAGTCCGCTCGCGCGCTGCAGCAAGTTACCGACCAGGCCCTGCCGCTTGTCCAGCTTCATCTGGAGGATAAGGGAACTGAGGAAGTGCACCTTCGCGACGCTTCCCGGCTGCTTGATGGCGTTGTCGCCGCTCCGCTCCGCCCTGCTCGGCGTCCTCGTCTCGTGCTCCGCTTCCCCGTCCAACTCGTGCTCGTCCGTATTAGCCGCAAAAACCTCCGCGTTTTTGCAAAAATGTTCCTGAAGCGAAGCAGCAACGTCGACGTCCTCGCACACCACCTCAACATACTCGAGCCTCGTGAGCACTTCCGGAAACGCGGCGTGGAGCTTCCTCGCTTTGTCGCTCAGGCTCGCGAGGGTGGTCAAAATCTCCTTTGCCTCCGGCGTGAACACGCCCAGGATGGCCGACAGCAGAGCCGGCTGCGGCTTCACGAAGTCCTTCATCATCAGCTGCTTCAACAGTGCTAAGAGGACACTCAACGTCCGCCGAAGGTCATCACCACAAGAACTCCCTCCATCCAGCGCACTCAATTTCCCCACCACCACCCCCATCACTTCCAAGAAAACGTCGCAAACGGGTTGCGTGATAGTCGCGTACTTCAGAACAAGGTCCGCCAGCCCCGCACACACCGTCTCGCCAAGCGCCAAATCGAGGTCGAGTAACCGGCTCTGCGGCTGCGGGGGGGGTTCCTGTAGCGACAGCGCCTGTTGTGGTCCGCGTCCTTCCTCTGTTTTCGCGTCAGCGGCAACTACCGCCGGTGCAGTACTTGACGCGAAAAGTGAACAATCCCCCAGACATCTACTCCGCGATGCGGTGGTGCGGGCTTTCACCAGAGCCATATCCGCTGGCGTAAACGTCCGCATCAGCGCATCCATTTCCGGTGTGCGCTTTCCGCCGCCCCCGCCTGCCCCTGCTCCGACGGCTGATGAGTGGAAGCAAGTCCCAACCACGTACGTGACAATCCGATACAAGTGCGGCCGCGCCAATTCGTCGCACACGAGAAAAATCTTCAGCAGCGCGAGCAGCGCGGACCGCCGCAGCACTTTCGCGCCTTCACGACTCCAAGTAGATCCAACCAGGAACTCCTCGAGGCAGGGCAGCATATTGGCCACGAGGCCCGAAGCACTGATCAACTTTCTCAAAGCCTGAAGATCATTTTTCTTCATCGCGCCGTAGGTCGTGTCTTTTAAACTCTCCTCGAAGTGGTCCGACCCCTCCACCATGTGGTCGAGCGTTGCTTTCGCCTTCACAGCGATGTGGCCGACGACGAAACATACAAGTGGTCCGGAACGAGGGTCCTCCTTCGCTGACGTGTTCATCACTCTCACCTGTTCAGACGATAGCCACGTCGTCCACAGGTCGATTACGCGGCTCGCATCTGTCGCCGCGACTACTTCTGCAATCGATGTCATGTTCCGGACAGATGCTGACGGAGGTGGCGGGAGCGCTTCTAAAACCAGGTGCAGCTGCTGTTCTTGTTCTTCATCTTCTAGTTCATCTACTTCCTTGTCTTCGTACTCGTTCTTGCGCCTTCTCTTCAGCGGCCTCGCGCTTCTGCTGACGTCGAGGTCATGATCCTTGTCTCGCTTCTTCGACGAAGCCCTGAATTCGGCGGGCAGTTCGACCGCGTCCACCAACTTCCGCACACGGGTGATGGGGCCAAACGTGTAGCGCACCACTCCTGTCGGGCCGCTCCTCGTCCTTCGCGACGGCGAGGCACACGACAAAAACCCTGCGCCACCGCCAGCGCCGCAACCAGGTTCATCCTGCACGGCGCGGGACGCGTGTTGCATCTGCTGCTGCTGCTGGATCTTCGCCTCCAACTGTCCCCCAGCCACCACTACCGCCCGCGCCTTTCCGGTAAAATCAAAGCTCAGCTCAACCAACTCCTGCGCGAGGCGAAACACGTTGCCACCGCCGTCGAGCCGATGCCCGGAGGGGGGCACGCTGATGCTCCGGCTCTTCGAAAACCGGGGCAGCAGCGTGCTCTCAAGCACTCCCCACAGCAGTCCCACGCTCTTCCGGGCCGCGACAAAATCAGCCAGCGCCTTGTGCTTCTTCGAAACACGCGCCGCCAACTTGATGCTCACGCCCTCGAGAGGCACAGCGCGGCGCTTTTTCGACGACATGCCCTTCTTTTTTGAGGATTTCCCAGTCTGCTTCTCCGCGAGCAGATCGTTGGCGCAGGGAAAGGGATTCCCTCGCTTTTCAACATCTCCCACCTCATCCACTTCCCGCTTCATTTCTTCAGCGACAACGGCAACGGCAGCCTTCATGGTGCGGACGACGGCAGCGAGCGCTGCGCGACAGCAGGCGGCGTACGTGTACAAAAACGCACCACCTCCACGCTTCGGAAACAGTTTTCTTGCCTGGGACTTTGTCGTCAACGCGTGCAGCACGACGTCCTGGGGACCAATGCCCGCCAGCACGATCTGGAGCGCACTCGGATATAATGATCCATCACCAGCATGATCTTCATCATCACGCTCCTCTACTTTGGTGGACGGCGCGCCCACCGCAAACGTATTCCTGGTAAATTTGTCCACCAACTTCCTCTTCGCCCCCGCCAGTCGCTTCATTTGCTCACTCAGCGCCAGCTGCTCCGTCTGGGTTTTGGCGCTGCGGAAGAGGTGCTCTGCTTCCTCCGGGTAGGCACTGACGAAGTCGGAGAAGCTCTTTCCCGCGGCGTCGGCTATCTCGGGCCGGGAAGAAGAAGAAAGGACCAGACAGTACACCTTCATGCTCAGCTGCCGAAGAAGGCGAAGCTCGGGCGTAGTAGTAGTTTCCCTTTCGACTTGTTCTCCACCACACTTCCTCTTCGAGGACTCTTTTTCGAGCACGGCGAGTTTCGAAATGGTGGTGATCACCTCCAGAACGTCCTGGCTCACGGCCGAACCCAGGAGAAAGTCCATACACCGCAGCATCTCAGTTTGCATCAGTTGCAGGAATCGGGCTTGGAGATTTTCGACGAGGGAGCTAGTTGTACTAGCGTCCTTGTTCGCATTCGATTTCTGCACGGTTTGTTGTAGTCCGCGACCGGAGGCAGGGAGCAGTGGACATGATTTGCTCGGCGCTTTCGACACCGACTTCGTGTCTGCCTCAACATCCTCCCCAAGCAGGTCGTCCTCCTGGTTTAATGGTGCCGACTCGATCCTGCTGTTCCTCCTGAGATGAAGTTGACGAGAAGCAAGTCGGCTCGTGAAAGGTTCGTGCTCGATGAGCAAGCTACACAGCTTCAAGGCCTGCCGCCGGATGTTGCTGCTCTGGTCCCGTAGCCGCCGCGCGGCCTCCTCCGCGACGTCGGCGAAGAATTGCAAGTCCTCGACCGAATTTTGCGAAGATGAAGCTGATTCGGAGGCGCAGATAATCATGTCCCCGAGCAGCTTGAGGCAACGGCCTCGCACGTAGGACACCTTGTCGCAGCAGTGGCGGAGAACAATCGCGCGAGTCTTCTTGCGAAACTCCAGCCGCTGGTGATCCTCCGATGTGTACGCACTTTTCCCCCAGCAGAAGGAGGATGCCGCAGTGAAAATGTCCTGTCGCACTTGGTAATCGTGGCAACCCCCGACGAAGAACAAAATCGCGTCTAGATAAATATCAAAGTGCGGCAGGTCTGCGATCCTTGTTTGGTCAAGGTTTGCGTAGTCGTTGAGAGTAGGGTTAACGTGAGGTGTGACCTACGATCAAACGCCGGAGCAAAGCTCTCGCCACCGATACTGTCCCCGGCGGGAGTAAGTAGTGGGTGTAGCCGAGGTGGGATCAGTAGCTCGAGACAAGCAAGCTACCAACGGAGACGGACCGAGAAAGGCAACCGACTGGTACTAGTCAGTAAGAAATTTTGTAGGTGAGGTTGCCAGAAACAGCCTGAGTCAGCTGATAAGCGTGTAGCGTCACAACAGTTCTGTAGATGAAGTAAGTGCAGAGAGGAGTGGGTGGGTGGGAAAAAAGAAAACACAAGTCAAGTACGGTACGGTGGTCAAGCCCAGTGGGTGAAGGAACGTGACCGACTACGAACAAACCCCAAACGAATAGCATCCCGCGACTTCTGATATTTATCCACAAGAAATATCAAAGTGCGGCAGGTCTGCGATCCTTGTTTGGTCAAGGTTTGCGTAGTCGTTGAGAGTAGGGTTAACGTGAGGTGTGACCTACGATCAAACGCCGGAGCAAAGCTCTCGCCACCGATACTGTCCCCGGCGGGAGTAAGTAGTGGGTGTAGCCGAGGTGGGATCAGTAGCTCGAGACAAGCAAGCTACCAACGGAGACGGACCGAGAAAGGCAACCGACTGGCACTAGTCAGTAAGAAATTTTGCACTCGGTGTCGTAGGATCAAGGTGGTGACGTGCTTCACTCAAAGAAGTAGTGCCAGCATGAGAGAAGACCACGAGTAGGGCCAGTTGGTTGACCGAGGTGCTGCAGCAACGGAAGCGGAGTCACTCCGCACTCAGTGTACGTGGCTGGATCAGTGAGGGAACTTTTGCGGAACAGGAGGTCCACACAGAATCCGCTTGCCGATCTGTGAAGCACGTGAAATGAGTAAATTCCGGAGGTAAATTTTCCGCAACCAAAAAGGTGAACATTTGTCAGCTTCTGTTCATGTGATGTATACAGTGTTTGGATCGTGAAACTTGAGCTACAACGTATAACCAGAAAATATCTGGTGGCAGGGACGGCGGGTTTTACATTACAGCTGCAGGAGGTAAGCTGGAAGTTGTCAAGTAGTAAAGTTTACGTAGACGGGAAGAAGTAGCCTTCGATGTGTTCGTGTACCATAAAGTGCGTGTTCAGAAAGTTCACTGAATCGAGTGCGTAGATATCAGTCCACATTGTGGACTTCTGGGTCCACCCAAAACTACTGTTGACGCGCTGCGCCAGCTCTTCGTAGGCTGGGTTTTTCTTCCCCTTGATCATGGGGGGAACTCCTCGCTCGAGCGCTCGTCGTCGCACCCAGATGGCCAGAGCCCGTCGGATTCCGTGGGATGTAGTCGCCAACTTTCTAGCGATGATGTCGAGTTCGGTCGTCGAGGTTGGGAAGACGGAGGCGCCAAAAAGTTCACGCGGGATGAACGCGTGGAAGGGTACTCCCGGCTCGGGAATACTCTTGATGGACGGGATCTGGCAGGCGATGAAACGTTTCTCAGGGAGCACCGTGGAGGCGAGCTCAACCCGAATCGATGCAAACGAATCTTTGCGGAGTCCCGTTCCCGCCCACTGGCAGAAGAGAGATTGTTCCCGCTTGGACAGAGTGTGGAGCAGGTCGAGGCTCGGCGGGACTGCACGGTGGGGCAGAAACTGCTGTCTGTAGCTGTTAAGATTATTAAAAGTTAACTGCTGCAGTTGGTCTGCTTGCGAGTTTCCGCGCTCCAGTGCGCACAAGGATCGTAGTCGCTGGGCGACCAACGAAACACATCCCTGCGGCAGTTGGATCTCCTTCTCGTAAAGCCAGTGCCCAAAAATTTGTAACTGGGACCACAGCACATTGGGGTGCGTGTGGCGAAGGAGGTCGCACTTGTGCTGCGTGTCGATGAGGCGCGGCTCCCAGAAGAGGTTGGGAAGATGCTCATGGCAGAAGAACATCCAGACCCTCCATCTACTGTTGCGGCCTGCTATGCCGCCGGAGCTGAGGCGTCCCGCTTCTTCTGGCCATAGGAAGAGGCTCCTCTCCTCTGTGATGGGCCACTTCTGACTGATACACCTCGGCACTATGTTTTGTGCACGTGGGCGCTTCGGGTCCTCTTCGTGGTTAAGCCACCACTCGAGCGTCTTCCGTTTGTCGGAGCCGTTGTAATGATTCGACACCTTTCCACAGGCCTTATCCTCGGCTGTGGGTTTAATCTGGTGTGACAGTTTCCAGCCGTGCGCTGTCAGCATAGAGTCGGGGAACGCCGGCACTTTGGTGATAGTGAATGTAGGTGTTCACGTGGCATTAAAAACACGCATCTACACAACTTCATGTGTGTGTAGGAGAGTGTAGCTGCTGGCCTATGAGGCGGTAAGCAGATATATTCGACAGGCGAGGGCGATCGAGATGGCGTCTCAGCTCTCGTGAACGAAACATCGAGTCAGGTATCGCCTCGCGCGTGCAACGAGCGAGGTAGAAACGTTTGTTTTTTCCGCAGAAAGAAGCTCGGGTAGCAAACGTGTTTTACGTACATAAGTATTCAGTGGTAAGTGAGTGCACAGGGGTAAAGATAAGTTCCACAGCGTAAGTGAGATGGGGTAGAAAAAAATACAAACTACAACAGCAGATCAGTCGTATTTTCCACTACTTCGTCAGCGATTTCGTTGAGTGCGTCTAGTAGCTGCTGTTTTGTGAAAGGGAAGGAGGTATTGCATGAGTCTGCCAGTGCGGAAAGCATCTTCGTTCGTGTCGCCGCGTCCGCGACGTTGGCATGCGTGTTGATATACGCATAGAAGGGGATGTAGTCGGCCTCCATGTTGTGCGAGCAGATCGCAGCCACCACAGCCGTTGAGAGCTTGCGCAGCAGTTGCCCCTTGATGATCCCGCACACCGCCGGGGCGTTGTCGCAGTGAACAGTCGCGTTCTGCTGCTGCAGCTGCTGGCGGAAGAGCTTTTTGCCCATCAGGACCGCGACAAGCTCGAAAGTCATGATCTTCGCGCGGCGGAGCGGGAGTGGTATCTCCCGCTGTTTGAGGTGGAGCGAAAAGCCTTCTGACGTTCCGTTGGGGTGGAAAAGGACGCCGCCGAGGGCAGCGTCCGTGTCGTTGGCCGCTGCATCTGTCATGAGGTGAATCCGACCTCGCGCCGCAGTGTCGCGTCGGATGCGCATCGGGACGCGCGCCTCTACTTCCTTCTTCATGCGCTTGGTGAGGACTTTGAGCATGGCGGTGCAGGTGTTGGCTTTGATGGTTCTTTCGAAGTGGCCTCTGGTGCTGAGTAGCTGGTAGATGTGGCGAGTCAGTGGGAGGCCGCGCTTTACCCGGCGCCAGAACGTGCAGTGGATAAATAATCCATTGAGTTCCTCCAGGATGTCGTGGGCGCTATCGAGTGTGGCTTTGGACGTGTCGCCTCCCCGGATCGCGTTCGCCAGCTCCCAGACCTCTTTCACTTTGCTGCTGACTGCTTCGATTTTCTTCTCTGGGAGCGAGACCTGGACCTCGTCGTGGAGGGAGAGAAAGTCGATCCCCAGCAGCTCGATGGAGGTTCCCTTGGCGGCAAACTCGCACTTGGACGGTGCGACCGCGATTCCGATCAACGCCAGCATTTGGCGGATCGCGTGCATGTAGACCGGGAGGAGGCACTCGGTCGACATGTAGATGATGTCGTCGATGTATACCGTGGCCGGTATACGCAGGATGTCCCGTGACAGCATGTTGAGGAACTCGGAGATGGAGCCGGTAAAACCGAAAACGCTGTGGACGTTCCCGAACGATGCTGCGTTCAGCCGCCCGAATTCGTACCGTTTCAGTTCTGGATTCCACACCTGAAACAGGTTCCTCCGGGGGTCGCGCACTGCCAGCTGCAGATACGCCTGGAATAAATCCAGCTTACCGAAGCAGGGCACAAAAGAGTGCCCTGCATACGGTGGCATCGCAGCAGGTAGTGTGGATGTGTCGCGCCAGGTCATCCGCTCTCCGGTCGCGGCTTTTCGGTTGGCCTTGATGGAAGCGGTGACGTCGTGCTTCGTCTGCATCGTTGTGGCGGCGATGGACGGGTTCGCGCAGTAGACGATCATGTCCGCCAGGACGTCCGTTCCTGGTAACGAGAGGTGCTCCGAAATGGGGCTACACTCATCGTTACGTATGCGCTCGTTGGCGATAGGACGCACCTTACGCCAGAGCCCCGTGTCGGCGTCGAGTTTCTGTCCCAGTCCGAAGAATGGACACACCCAAGTGCCATTTGGGATGTCCGACTTCTCCATTCTCACTGCATGCGGCCCGTCAAACAACGCGCACACTTCCTTGTAGCAGCGTGCCATGGTTTGCTGGTCCTCGAAGCCATACGGCGTCATCCGCCACTTGGCTTCCTGGTTCACTTTGGCTATGCGGCACTGGAGGTCGTTCTGGACGCTCCACAGCCGCGCCTTTTCGTCCTTGGAGAGAGGCTTCGCACTGTCTTTCCACGCGCCGAAGTAGTGGACGGGCCCCTCGACATCTAGCCCGAGATTGACCAGGCCGTCGGGACCGTAGACGCTTTCGCGGATCTCGGGCTCGAGGTAATTCATCGCGTCCGCGATCTGGTGCATGAAGCAGGCAGAGAGCTCCCTAGTACCGTACTCCGCGTCGTAGTTTACGTAGTGCCGGTTGAGGGCTTCGGCGTGGTGTATGAACGTCCTGCCTGGCGGGGGCTCGGCGCCCTTGGGCAGGAGATGCTTGGCCAGCATCTTGTTGCGTGAGAACTGGTGGTAAGCGTCATCCCAGTTTTCGTGCAGGAGGTTCCGCTTGCGCGTCCACTCTCGCGCGATTGCTGTCAGCCTGGCTGTCTCCCTTTCAACCTGCTCACTTTCGGGGAGCTGGTCGAGCAGCCGCACATCGTCAAGCGGGTTGCTGCGCAACGTAGAGAGAACCGCCATCCTGACCTAGTTACACCTCAGGGACGCGGGGGCTGCTACGGTGGAGACGTAGGGCAGGTTGGCGTAACTTCGGTATGGTGGCACGAGCGAAAGGATCTTCGACACGAGGATCGAGGATCATCGGGCGAATATCGATCTCTCGGTCGACTCTCTGGACACGTTGTAGCGAGTGATGCGGTGGCAAGTGCAACGCGCCGCCACAGACACTAACTCAAAACAGCTTTTTCTTGGGGGTAGAGAGACGCACACCATTCCGGGTAATGTACGTTTGCGGGCCAAAATGAAGTAGGGGCTGCTTACTGAAGTACATAGTGCGCGCAAGCGTGGCTTGTGGTGAAGTGTATACAAAAATAAGTTCGAGGAAGCCATAAAACCTAGTAGTGTAGATGGGGTAGAGCATTCTTCGCTCGGGCCGGGGGGGGCTAGCAAAGAAATAGCATTTGTTCCCGGTTCTGGAGTGCTCAGCCGCTGCCATGGAGTACATAGTGCTAGGCGATAAGAGCGACTACTACAGAAAATAAGTGTCTGATAATCCCAGTATGGAGGAGCGCTACTAGATAAGCAGTCTAGATAGTGCAGCCGCGCCGGGACTAGGAGTACTTACTTTTTCACACAGTGCTGGTTGTAGAAGGCTGTCGCGATTTTGTGCTCCGGGTCCCGGCGGCACTTTCCCTTCCCTTTGCATGAGATTTTCCCTTTTTGTTCGTCGACGATATTGCACATTTCGCAGAGGTGGTAGATACAGAGGCGTTGCGTGGCGATCATCGTTGCGGGTGCACATCCGGTTTTGGCCTGGATTGCGTCACGATAACCTGCAACAACTGGGTCGGGGGCAATCGGTTGCCCGTCTCCGCCTCGCTGCCGCTTCGCCTCGGGTTCAGGTAGTACTGCTGGTACCGCGACAGTCGCACCGCCACCTCCCGGCGCGCCTTTGCCTTTTCCACCGCCCTTGCCCAGGTCATATTGCGTGTGCATGGGTAGGGGCGGTGGCGGCAGGAGGTTGTTCCACATCGTGTCCCAACTCTGGAAGTTCGGGTTGGTGTACTGCGCGAGCTGGGCAGCGGCGTTGGCGCCGCCTTTACCGGTCACCTGAAGCTTCCTGCGTTGGCGGCGGGAGAGCTTCGCGTGGTCGGTGGTTGCAGCTACATCTACTACTCCTGCGGCCTGCGGCGGCGCGGGCAGAGCGAGGAATGTTTTGTCGGGGTGGGGGACGGCGGCTACACGCTGCCTCGTCTGCTTTTTGACGGTGCGCAGCCAGTTGAGCACATCGAGTTCGAGCTGGTCGAGTGTCGGGCTTTTCTCCGGGTACCGTGAGAGCTGGTCGGTGAGCTTTTTGATCATCGCGCTCGGTTCTTTTTCTTCTGCTTCGGGCAGCATGGTCCCGGAGCGCAGCCGCTGCAGCAGCGCGGTGTACCGCTCGAGGATCGTCGTGGGGTTGCTGCGGTAGAACTTTCCGATTTGGTAGAAGAGCATGACGAGGATGCTCATGATGGAAAATTCCTTCACCAACAACTCGGTGTGCGTCGACTTGGCCGCGGTCGGCTCGAGTTGGAACTTAGAGCTGACTGGCATGACGTCTTTGCGGACTTTGTCGCAGAGTGGCCGGGCTTTCGAGAATTTTCCGCTGTCCTGGAACTCGAGCGCGATGTACAGAGTTCCGGAGTTCGTCTGGGCTCGAACTAGCCAGTCGTCCCAAGTGTCGGAGCAGTCCTCCTTGAGCACCAGGCATCCGAGAGGATAGCTGGCGGAGGATTTCTCGAAAGGCGCCTTCTCACCCATGATGACCTTATCGGAGGCCTTCTCGAAGTACTTCTGGTAGGTGTGCCCGTTCATAGCGATAGTCGTCGCGCGCTCGGAGGCCGCGATGAGATTTCCTTCTGCAATCTCGTCGAGAAACCACTGCACAGTCGAGCGGAGAGAGAAGGCGCGGAGCATGGGCGAGTCGATTTTCGGCGTGGTGAAGTCGCTTACCTCGAGCTGCTCCTCATCTCGCGCGTCCATGTAGTCGAGGATCGTTTTTCGAACGTTTCTGAAGAGGAGAGGGTTGAGGACTGTTTTATGGTCTGCCTGGCAGGTGAGTACTTGTGGCCAGATATCGAAGGGGACGCGCTGCGAGGTGCGCGCTCTCGTGAGGTGCGAGCCTGGCTTTGGTACTTCGTAGTACTGGTGCAGGTTCAGCTCGGTTGTTACCTTGATCGCGTCGCTGCTGCCGTCTTTCTTCGCCCGCCTGGCCGTTATGCGCGCGGCGGTATCGGTCTCCAGATCTTTGGGGTCGGAGACTGGGCAGGGCTGTTGGTACGTTGTGCTGATGCCGAAGATGTGGGGCGCGAAGGACGAGTTGCCACTTTGGTTGAGCATTACCAGCTCCTCGCGGAGATCAGCAAGTTCTTGCTGCTCATGCAGGTACTGGCGCGTCAGTTCTTTTTCGCGTGCTAGCTTGTCGCGGCCCCGCTCGAGGTCGCCTGCTCTTTTCTCCCCCGATGACTCGTCTTCGGAGCCGGAGGCGGATGAGGATCCATCCTCATCATCGGAGTTGGCGTTGTTCCTACTGCTTGTAGCGTCGTTTTCGTGGCACTGGGCGCCACCGTAAACACGCATCCCACGGAAGGCTCGCGAGGGTGCCAGCGAGCTGTGCAGGATGTTACTCGTCGCAGGGGCTCCCGTCCTGAAGATGTTGCTCATGGCGTACTCGTCGCCGTGGGCAGTCGGCATGTCCTTGTAGAAGACTCCCGCGGATTTGCCTGCTCCGGTCTGGACGGGGGCGAAGCCTTTGCCAGCAGCGGAGACAGCTCTACCGTGGTCCTGCTTGTCCTGAAACGGTTTCTTTTTCTATTTCTTGGAGGAGCTTGCTGGAGTAGAAGCTTGGGAGTTGCTACTACCGAAGCGAACTTTCTTCTCCGCGGCTGGTGTCTTCTGGACCTGCTTTCTACCCCTCTGGGGTTTTGGTGTTTCCGGCGCCGGGGCGGGAGTCTTAACCGTGGACTTCAGGATGGAATGCGGGGCGGCGGGCTTCGATGAGGAGGAGGAGCTCGGCTGGGCTCCACTCGAATCCACATTGTAGGCGCTCTCCGTGTTCTCGAGTTGTTTGCGGGTTGGCGCCTGCGCCTGCTGCTTTGTGGAGTTAGTGACAGAGTGGAACTGCGCGGGGAATCGCTCTTGTGCGTTGGTGATCGGGCACCAGCCTGCCACGTTTCCCGTGACTTTGACGATCCGCTCGTGATGGCGGTCTGCTTTTTTGAACTGCCACACACCATCGAGCTGCGAGGCGTACCCCTGGAACTGCTCTTTCGGCATCGGGCAGAGGTCGAAGAGCTTCTTCAGCTCAGGCCGGAACACGTGGTAGATCGGCCACTTGGAGCAGAGGGCTTTGATGAGCTCGTCGCGTTGCGGGGACTCCGGCGCAATCGCGAGGATGATCTCGCAGCGCAACCATAGGAACGCTAGCTGCGGCACTGCTGCGTTCGCGAAAATGTATTTTTCGCAGAAGGCGACCATGAGGATGGGGCGCAGCTTCCACTGCCTGTTCTTCTTGATGCAGTGCAACTGCGCCAGGACAAGCAAGGATCGAATATCCTCGCAGAACCTGACGCCGTGCCCATCGAGGGACTGTAGGATGGTGATGAGGAACTTGTTCTCCGTCTGGATAAGCTCTTCGCCTTCGACAGAGGCGTACCTTGTAGCGCAGCAGAGGGAGTTGAGAAGGTACATGGAGAAGCGTTCCGCTCGCCAAGCCTCGGCTTCGGTTTCCGGCCTCACACTCAGCCCCACAATGGATGGCTGCACTGCTGTGGTGAAGTGCTGCGCGGGGTGGCGGTCACCGGTGGGCACAAGCGTGGCTTGGATGTTCTTCTGCCAGAGGTGATCGAGCTCTGCTTTGGCCTTGTCGCGCACAATCGCCGCCTGCTCGAGAAGGCCTTCGATCGTGGTACTTTCGCCGAAGAGATCTGTCGGGTCGTAGATGGTTGATGGTCCTTGCGGGAACCAGCTCCCTAGGCTTGGCAGTGCCTTGTCGACTGGGGTCTTGCCCTTCGGCGCCTGGGTGGTGGTCGCGGCTGGACCGCTGGGTGGCGCTTCGGCCGGGGTTTTGTCTTTTTGTTCTTGGGCGGCTGCCGTGGCAGGGCCGCTGGGTGGCACTTCGGCAGTGGAGTTAGCGGCGGCGGCAGCAATAGTGACGCCCTCCCCGCTGACTTTCCCCTCCTCGAGCGCAGAGCGGGTGGCTTCGAGTGCATCTCCAGCTGCCGCGAGGACCTCTGCGACATCGATGGGGTCCTCCTTGGTTCCGGAGCCCGTAGTGGTCACTTGGGGTTCGTGCTTCTGCTCAGCTTCGCCCTCACCACCGAGCTGGGTGTCGGTTTTTTCGGTATCAGTGGGAGGGGGGGCTTCGGAGCCGCTCGCCGTTGCGTCGGCTACGGTAGGAGAGGACATCGCGTGGCGCAACAGGTTTGGGTTTTGTGTTCGTGAAACTCTAAGATCGAAAACAACAGCAAAACACTAGTTCTAGGGTGAAGCCTGGATCTAGGGACCTTTCTATGAGCCTGTCTGCTGGGAAGAGATCGCCCAGCGTGGTAGAAGGATTTTTGAATGAAGTTCCTCGCGTTTGGCGATGTAGCTGGCTGCGACTTCGCTCACATCGAAGGGCATTTCTGGTTTTCGAAAGGCGGGCTCGCTCAGATATTCGCAAAACGACACAAGTAGTACCCCCCACAATGCCTGGCGGAAAAAACGCGCTGCTGTCGTGAGGCAGCACGAGAAAAACAACCGAGATTGCGGCACGTCATGCACAAGAAAGTGATGGCTGTTAAACTTGTACGCAAATGTGGTAAGTAAGTCGATAAGTCGCTAGCGGAAACGTTCAGTGCGTAAGACGGGAATACACTACAACTGCTTCCTCGTCCAGAATCTTTCCGATTCAGGGAAGTCGAATCGCGAGTCCTCGCGCCTCAGCTTTCTGTACAGGCTCGGGGGCTTGCGCATCCGAGGGGTCCCGATGCTATCCTCCGCTTCTTCCCAGGCGTATAGCTCCTCTTCGTCGCCGACGGAGCAGCTTCGCTTGGTGCTTTCCCTGGTGTAGGTGGTGGGAAGTATTGACGTGGAGGGTAGTGGGAGCTAGGATGTGATTCTTGAAGGGGATGGCAATATAAAAGTAGTACCAGAAGCGTTTGTCGTGAGCTGTGTGCAGAAAGCGCGGCGGGTGGTCCGGTTCCGGTATCGTTTGTGCCGGACCCGGGGGGCTTTCGGTGATCCCTGGCTGGACGTTCCTACACAGCTGCAGAGAACCAAACGAGCGGCGCGCCGGGTCATGCGAGACTGTGTTCCGGTGGTTGAGAAAGCACTTGGTTGCCAGCATGACTTTTTGCATGATGGCTAGCGCATCCCCCTCCATGCCACAGTCGACGGAGCTCTGTGCTCGCATTGACTCTCGGGTGATCATGGACAGCAGACCGGTGCGAGTCATCTTGGAGATTGTGTCGTCCGAGATAAGGGCCGGTCCGTCTGTACCTGCACGCACGCGCGCGCGGTGCTCGGCAACGACGCGCTCGTTGTCGTCGAGTGCGGCATCGCCCGGCGGGCGAAACATCTTACGCATCGAGTGGTATACAGGGTATAGTGATACAGCTTCTGATCAAAGAACAGGGAGTAGATGCAACAACTCAGCACATTCATGAGATGAAGAAGGAGTTAGTTTTTAGAAGCAGGTCTAGCGCACATGGCTAGCCTTTTAGCCATTGACTTCTGGGCGCGCTTTTCTTCTCTCACTGTGCTGTAGGTCTCTCCTGTCGGGGGGCCGGCGGCCGTCGTGACTTCAACGTGCCTGATGCTGGTAGCCCATGGCGGGATACCGTGCTCATCGGTTAGGCGCGTGGTAGTTTCATACACAACACTTAGCTTCCAGCTGTTGCTGGGCTGTCCGTTTTGTACTGGCATCGCAGCTTAGCAGCGGCGGTCGCCGAAAAAACAAAAGAGCTACACATGAGAGCAGGTGGGGCGTCAGGTTATTGAAAACGTGAAGCGCACAGGGTTCGAGTGGGCATGAAGGTCGAAGGCTCGTCAAGCGTTTGCGTACGCGAGGCTCTCATGACGTCTCAGTGGCCGAAGGAAACGAACGAGAACAAGGTCGAGGAAACACAGACACTATCGGAGATAGCTACATAAGAGCACTGGAACAGAGGACGCAGCATCGGCCTGGCCGAGGGGTGCGTAACCCTTGGTGGGCTTCTTCTGTGAAGCGGGGTGGTAGTGATCCACTCGCTCTACCCGGCCGTAAGTGGCGACGGGGAGGGTGGATGTCACGCTGCAGCGCGGGGCGTGCACAGCGGACGTGGCATGAGACAAGAGTGGTGACAGGTGAACGACAGGTGAGGTGCCCTTCCCCAAGGGTCAGTGAGTGTGCTGTACGTGCGAGTGAACGAGTGAGTGCGGGGGAAGGGGAGGGCCTCTTCGAGCCATACAGGAGACGCTGCTGCTGTAAGCTCAAAGAGTTTATCATACATGACCGGTGAACCAACATAGACAAGTGTTTAGCCTCAGAGCCGAAAACCACCCGCAAGAGACAAAGTCTCAAGTAGGAGGTAAAAGGCACCCGCCGTCCCTGCCGGAACTAACCTCCTGCTCGTGCTTACACCGAGAGATACCACAAGGGTATAACTGAGCATAAGATAGAGTATGGAAGTCCGAGTAGAAAACACAAGTCAAGTACGGCACGGTGGTCAAGCCCAGTGGGTGAAGGAACGTGACCGACTACGAACAAACCCCAAACGAATAGCATCCCGCGACTTCTGATATTTATCCACAAGTCTCACGGAACAGTTCCGGGTGGTGCTTTGCGAAGATCGGGAAAAAACCACCTGGCAGATACAGAGGAGAGGGTTTGCAATGAGTGGCGATTGATGCTTCCTCAATGCTGATGAAAAACAAATGCAAGGACATACGTACTTCCAAACAAACTCCACAACTTGGGGATGAACGCACCTCCGAGACAGCGCATTGACGGTTGATGTCCTCCCGCTGGCACCCTTCCCGCTTCCGCCTCTTCTCCTCCGCCCGCCGCAGCTACCGCCAGCTTCATCTTTGGCATCAGGTACCCTGCCTTCGCTTCTTGCAGCAACAGCGGCACTGCTTTCACTTTCAAAGTCGTCCTTTCCCAAGCAGCAAGCTGGTTCAGCAGAAACCGATACCCCGCGTTTACTTCGCTCGGTTTCAGTGGCAGTTCGCCCAGCCGGTTTGCCGTCTGTAGCCACTTGCTAACAAAGTACCGGAGGTTCTCCCTCTCCGTAGTTGCAGTTGCACACGTGGTCGACCCGCATTTTAGCAGCGTTGCCCACAGTCCGGTCAGTGTGTCCTGATCGAAGCGCTGGGACGCCGTCCGAAGATGAAGATTGCCTCCGTTCTTGTTTCGGACATCCGGCAGCACCAAACCCGAAACGAGCATCCACGTTGCTTCCTTCGCGTAAGCAAACCACCGCAGCGTGGACGAGGGCAGACCGCGGCCCGTGCGCGACGGAAACGCGAGAATGTACTCCAGGATCAGAGTGAGAGACTCTGCGGCGACCATGGCGAGTGTAGGTGTTGTAGATGTAGTTGCCGCGGACTGTCCGGATCGTTGTGCTTGTACGGGTTCTTCGCTGCGGCTGCGCTCCTCAGCATCCTCCATACCCACGTGCTCGAAGCCGAAGGAGTCGTCCTCCGCCAGCCACAGTTTCCTGATTTTACCGCGCGTGGCGCTGGTCTTTACTTTCTGCAGTTTCGTCGGAGGTTCGCATTCTTCTACCTCCTCCGCGAGGACATCTTCAGATTTTGCCGGGGGATGGTCCACGGACGATGGCGCCCCCCCTTCCGCCGGCATTTGAGATACCACGCGAACTTGCTCTTGCATCATCCACCCTAGCAGAAAAATGATCGGCTGAAAGTCGGGCAGTGCTTCCGCACCGGCAGCTGACGGCTGCAGCAGGCTTTCTTCCACGTTCTTCCGCGAGAAGCAATGCGAGAGGTCCTCCGCGGCCTCCTGAAGAAGTAGATCATTCGCAGCACCACTGGTTTGAGTTTTATTCCTGTAGTCCGCGAGCGCAACCACAACCTGGTACACGCCGAGAAAACTTGCGTGATCGAACGCCAATTTCTTGAGGGTCATCTCCGTTAAATGGACTTTGAGGGACCTCACCGTCTCGCAGCTCGCCTGCAGCTCTGCTTCGTCCTTCGCAGCCGGAAAGAGCAGAGCGGAGCTCGAGCGCTTGTGCTTGTCGTTGTCAACGCCATCATCTTCATCTTCGCCACCAGGAGCTTTGTCGAGGAGCTCGCTCGGCTTCGACGGCAGTGCGAACAGTTGGGGAGAGGCGGACGAAGTGGAACCAACTACATGAAGAAGCTTCGCCTTCGACTCCGCATGTGCTGAGCGGACCAGCTGCTTGCTTGCGGCCGGCTTCATTTTTGAAAGCATCGTCCTCTTCGTCCGTAGTTTCTGGAAAAATACAGCCTATGCATGTCTTGCTCTTGGACTTCGGGGCAGGTTCCTAGCTATTATCAATTAGAATTTTACCTAGAGGTTGTAGAACTACGACGGAGACGGCCCCAAGCCGGGAGGTTTTCGATCTCATACATGTAAGTACATCGTAAGGATTTTATTGTTCTATCGCAGCTTCTACACACATGACCACGAGCGGTTTTGGAGTTCGCTTTCGCAGTGGCAGAAACTGCAACCTGGTAGTTTCAGTGGATATTCTGCGACGATGGATGCTGTAGTGCTACTTTGCGAGGATGCATCCATGCGCGCTGGATTCGAACTCGTTTTGGCGACGTCTCTCTGTTCACCCTCGGTCAGTGCCACAAAAAACAACGAACGGCTCTGCATCAACAAGCAGCGACAAAAACAGAAAACCCGAGCCACCACTTTTCTGCGCACTCGACGGCGATCATGCTGCCGTCCTGATTTTTTGCGTCGTTATCTGTTCGTGCTCAAGCGAGACCGCCATCCGCTTCCGAATGACTCTAACTCTTGACGTTTTACTAGTACTTTTATTTACCGTTTACCAAAATTAATCGTCCTTAAATTTCTCCGACGTAGCTAAGTACTCCCGCCTTCCGCGCCGCGGTGGTGGTCCGCATCCGTATTTTTCGTCCGTCGTGCTGTGTACCAGTTTTTCTGCAGCTGATCCAGCAAGCGTCGCTCTTTCTCGAGGCAAAATCCGGTGGCCTCCAGCTCGACGTCCTCATCTGCTGCTCTACCCCCCGTGGAGGTCAAGTCTATGCGTACCACCTCCTGCGACGACCCTCGTCGGCTCCGCCGTTCTCCCGAGGACGATCCACCTCCTCGCGCCGAAGAACTGCCAGTACCAGGGTAGGCTGCCTCGTCTCCTCCCCCAGCACTTCCGCTGAGCCGACGCGGAGCAGGTGGTTTAGTATTTATTCCCCCGCTGATCGTGATCCCACCAACACCGGCCCCACCACTTCTACTGGAAGTACTGCTTCCCGCCGCGCCGCCGCCCTTGGTACTGCTCTTGTTGTTCTGCGCTTCGCTATCGGAAGGCCGCACCGCCCGCGACGATATCAAGAGCTCCTCCTTGTGCTGGTCTGTGATTATCGCCCCGCCCGTGCTGGTCTCGGTGGAAGCCCGCATCACGTTTTCGATCCAAGCCGCCGCGGCGCGCCCCGGGGAAACCCGCACGTAGCGCTTTTCCTTCTTTCCAAAATTTTTGGGCGTCGAACTTGATGCTGCTCCTGCTTCCGAGGTTGGTGTCACACCATGATCCTTCGTCGTCGTTTTCGTGGTTTCATCATGAAGATCTTCAGAAACAACCACTACATCCACCCGATCGCTTCTAGCCCCCGCCGCCGTTTGAGGAGCCACAGGTGGAGCATCTGTGCTGCTGCTGGCTGCAGGTGCGGTGGCGCCTACTACCCCCACATGTTGTTGATCACCTCCTGCAGTAGGCGCGACGTCCTTGTACGCAACTTCCATAAGCTTTGTGACGAGGGCCGTGACGGTTCCGAATTCCTCGTCGAGCATCGCGTCGGTTGGCCTCCCCATTTCCGCGAAGCCGAGATGCCGCAGCGACAACGGCAGGGGACGGAAAAAACTAGAGCTGCTGCTGCCCGCGGCGGCCCCAGGAGTGCTGGCCTGATGGCGATGTCGTCCGCTCGGCGTCACGTGCCCGCTCCCCAGCGCTCTCGGAGTCACCGCGGCACTGCTCGTAGTCGTCGCTATTAACGTGGCCGCGGGGCGCAAGACAGAGGAGGTGGGTACGTCGATACTCAGCGTTTTCGAACGGGCCGAACAAAGCGCTGTTGCTTCATCTTGATCGGCTGTGTGCGCCTCCACTGCGCTCACGACACTTTGGTTCCCCTCTTTCTTCGTCCACCTCTTCTCAGCATCAATATTTATATTGCCCCCGGCGTTACAACTTGTAAAGGATGTCGATGCGGCATGCTTTTTATCCGCCGCAACTTCTTGCGCCCCTTGTTCTCCGACCGCCCCCGCCTCTAGTTTTTCCTCCCCCAGCAGCTCCGCCCCCACTTCTGGTTTTTCGTGTGCCTCCGCTCCTGTCGCTAGTTTTTTCGTTAGTTCCCCGATTCTGTCCATGAGTTTTTTGTTCTCCGCCTGCAATCGCTCCGCCCGGAACCGATAGTCCACGTTCACGTTTGGGACGATGTGTGTGCGTATGCAAAGGAAAAATGTCCCTGTCCCACTTTTTACGGAGTTCGAGAAGCGATGGCTGCGCTCCTAGTCCTCTCGTGGCAATCTGTATCCGGAGCTGCGTCGGGCAAGAGCCTCGTCGATTCAGACCCCGGTCAGCAGACCCTGCTTCCCGGCATACGATGTATACTAACTATGCCGTGTCCCGTAACCCGCTTCGGAACCAAAACACCTGCGGTACGTAGGAAACATAATATCTCCTGTGTTCCTTGCCATTCAGACCGGGACCTAGACACCCTTAGGAAATATGTTCCACTTTTCGGAATGGGTTCCGGATGGTTCAACAAGCTGCGTCTCGAGCTCGGTATCCGTATCGGTGACTCCCAGTGCAGAGCTCTAGACTTCGCGTCACGACTAATCTGGCCCTTCTTTTCGATTTCGACGGGGACATCGGGACAGTATAATTTCCCCATCCCCTAGTGTGCAGGACCACTTTGCTGCAGCGCTGCGCGAAGCGTATCGTCGACAGGGATTCGGCGGCGTTCCTCACCAGCGCGGAGATCGTTGCGATGAGCGCTGTCCTACAGTTCCCGACCAGCGCCTCCCGGAGCAGAAACGTCATCAACGAGTTGCGGAACGGGAGAAAGGACTGGTGCTTCTGCATGCCCAAAACGACCTGCTCGAGGAAGTGCAGCGACTTGTTGATCGACTTCGCTTCCGAAAGCCGCCCGGCCTCGTGCTGCTTCTCGTCCGTCAGCGTCGAGCCCCCGCCAGCCGAAGCGCTCTTGTGGACCTGCTCCGATCGTGCTCCGATGGGGATGGTCATGGTGTACTACTACTAGTACTTTTCACTTTTCTACCGCTTCTACCGAATAAACGAACCAGAAGAATCGATATAAAATAAAGTAAAAAATTGCTGTATCTACGACGACCATACAAGGGACAGTAGTAGTACTTAGTTACCCGCTCGCTCCCCGCCAGGTCTACCAGGTGCAGTCGCGACAGCGTGCGCGTCCCCTCCTCCGGGCAGTACTGCGTGACGATGAGTGTGAAGATCGCGTGCGAACGGCTGGATATGGCCGGACCAGATGGTAAGTGACCGACTGGTAAGTACTGCGTAATGGGTTCCCTTGGGTCGCGAGTGCACTAAGGCGCTCTGAAGTCTGCCCGGGTCGATGAAACACCCGGGCGGTTTTTAGAAATGGGCCCCAGTCTGGGGGGTACGTAGGGGGTATAGATGAAGGTGCGGGGTAGGGTGGGGGGTACACCGACGGGAGGTGAGCGATTGGGA
>RXOD01004275.1:0-24886 GCA_005223375.1 Amoebophrya sp. AT5.2
CAGCCGCAACGGCGGCTGCTTCTCTGTCGGGAGTGGCAAGAACAGGTAGTGGTGTTAGTAGTGCGAATGCGGCCGCCGCCGTGGAGGCCAATCCTAAAAATCCGAATGCAGCTGTCGGTACGGGATCGTATGCCGCATTCTCTGGTGGTGGGACGAGTGCGCCAGCGATTACTGCCGGCAACGCCGCTTCCCGACTCGCGTCGCTGTTTGTGGGCTCCTTTGGGCAACTGCGGCAACAGCAAGCAGCTTTCGCGCCTCAGGTGTCGATGGGCGCTTTCCTGCAGAACCTGGTGCGGCCACCCATGCCGCAACCTCCTGCTCCTTCGCGCCCGCCGCTCCTGCCGCCTCACATCGGAGTCTACTCACAGCACCAGCATTTTCCCCAGCCGCCGCCGGCATTTCCGGCGTCAACGGTGAAGCAGGCCCCGCCACCAGCCGCGCAGCCGGCGGCGGCACCAGCCGTGCAGCAGGCGCCGCCCGTACAGCAGGCGGCAGCTGTGGCGATAAATCCGTTTCAGGCTTTCGAGCAGGCGGTGAAAAGCGTGGTCACAACGACCGCGACAGCGCAGCAGCCGCCTGCTGTCACATCAACTACCTCCATCAAGCCGAGTGTATTTACGTCGGCGCCGAATCCGCCCTCCGCTACCGTCCCGATGGTGATTCCGCCAAAAGCCAAGGCTCCGTCGCCACAAACTGCGGCCTCTCCGAGCAGTCACTTGAATCCGGTGGAGAATGGGCGCGCAGTTGTACCAAACCCGAATACGAAGCTGACGCAGGCGATGCAGGATTTCCGAGAAACGTACGAGAAAGCGGCAGCGATCGGAGCGGCCTCCACGCGCATTGGAGTTGCTGGAACGCCAATTGGATTCGCCGGAAACCCAGGAAGGGCAGGAGCTTCGACCGCGTTCTTACCGGCCGCTGCGCCACCCGCACCCGCTGCTCCCCCGGTTGCAGTTCCCACCGTGAAGAGAAAGCTCTCTCCGCCCCGCATGGCGCACCCGCGACAGGAGCACCTTCTGAACTCCCAGCGCGTTGGCGGGGCCTACCTCTCTCTCCTCCCCGGCTACTGCATCGGCTATCCCGAAACTGCGCAGCACCTCCCACCGACGTCGACCCCTTCCCTAGGCCCCCAGACCTCGGCATCCAGCACCAGCGCCTCCTTACCCACACCCCAGAAAGCCAGCGACCCCCTCACGCGCTACACGGTTCGCGATCTCCTCGGCAACGGCGTGTTCGCGTCGGTCGTGCGCTGTACGGACAACCAGCGGAAGGACGTGCTGCGCGCGCGGAAGGAGTGGACTTTCGGGCACCACCGCCACGCCACGTTGGTCCGGATGAACAAGGAGTGGACCAAGCAGAACTCGCTCGAGGCGGTGAAGGAGAAGAACAAGGCGAGTTTGCAGAAGGACCTGGATGCCGCGGCGTGCATCATAACCGACGACGTGAAGGAGCTCAGCTTCGGGGACACGCTCGACGGCGCGTCGAGGGGCACGAGCGGGGGCGGCAACACTATTATTTCGGGAGCCGTCGAGAACAATGATAATGAAACCGCGGGGGTAATGCCTTTGTTCCGCACGCCGGCGGAGGTGGAGCTGGATCGGGTGATTCTGACCGATTTCGGCAGCGCCGTGAACGGTGGACCTGATGTTTTCGAGCAGAACCTCAACGACCACTGCAAAGTCGCGGTGAAGTGCATGCGCAACCTGGACGCGATGAAGGCGTCGGGCCTGAAAGAGCTGCGGGTGCTGCGACACCTGCTCTACGACGACGAAGCGGCCAAGGAAGCGTACGGCGGGGGGAACGGGAATGAAAGACAGTTGTCTTCTAAGAGCGGCGCTGCTGGTGCGACAAGCAGTTCGACGTTGTGCGGAGCGGGAAGCGGCGAAGATGAGTTCTCGGGTTCGGGTCCGGGAAGTTCCGTTTTGGACAGCCTGGCGCTGAACAACCCCTTCGCGGCGGATTTCTTGTCGGTCGACGGAGCAGGGCTGGGGGCGGGCGAAGAGGAAGATGAAAGTGGTGGGGCAGTTGTAGCGGCGGGAGCAGCGGCGCAGCATTTTTCTGACGGCGGCGGAGAAGGCGAAGACGAAGACCGCGGAGAGGATCAGCACCCGTCCTCGTCCATGTGGCATCTGTCCGTTCTGCGTCGCACGCACGACTTCGCGCACGTCCGGGATGCTTCCGAAAGGCAGCTCCTGCGGCGGATTCGCGCCGGACGGCGGCGCATCGTCCGACTGCACCAGTTTTTCTTGTACGAGGACCACCTCTGCCTCGTTTTCGAGCACATGTGGCTGTCCCTGCGGGAAGGCTTTTCCACGATGGAGGAGCGGCTTTTCGGCGCGCAATTCGAGTCCATGTCCGAAGCGAAGCGGCTGTCCGACACGAACTATGTGCAGCAGGATGACCTCGAATTTTATCTGAACAACCACGCGAAGCTGGATGTGCTCGCCAACGAGGAGGACCGGCAGAAGGCGACGACCTTCAGCGGCCTCTCCGCCCCCGGGTCCGTGTTCGCGCACCTGGTCCCCGCCGCCGCCACCGGCAAGGTTCGCAGACTCCTCAAAAGAAAGCACTTCGCGTTCCTGGTTGCGCAGAGCTGGTGCCGGCAGTTGATTTCGGCGCTGGAATACGTGCACCGACTGGGCTTTGTGCACGGCGACGTGAAACCGGACAACTTTCTCGTGGCGGCCGTCCCCCGCCGCGCACAGGCCGCCCCGAACTGGCTGCGGAAGAGCGTCCCGCCATCCGGGCAGGCTTACTTCCAGCGCGTGGCGGCGGGCGTGGAGAAATCCCTGAACGCCTCTACAACTGCAGGAGCTGCCGCGACGCGGGGAACAAGATCCGCGGCGGCCGCGATGCCGCAAAGTAAAAGCGCTCCTCCCAATCCCATCCAGTTCGTGACGGTGGACGAGAAGACTGGGAAGATAGTGTTGACAGAACAGAACGAACTCGTGAGGGACCAGCAGGCCGAGGAACGCAAGGCAGCCTACGGCGACGTGATGGAAGCCGATCCGGGCAAAGAGCTCTTCGAGAGATTCTACTGCGGCCAGGCGGGAGAAATTGAAGCGGGCATGATCGACTACGTCGGCGGAGATGGGGACGTGCTCACGGCTGTTGATTACGTGGTGCCGAGCGCGCTGAAGCTGTGCGACTTCGGGAACGCAATGGCCGCGTCTTCAAGTAGACCCAGCACTGGAACAAGCACGACTACAGCAGCGTCGAAAGTGATTGGGTTTGAGGACCGGTCTTTCCAGGCGCCGCTTTGGTACCGCGCTCCTGAGATCATGCTCAGCCTCTCCACAACCGCTGCGGGCGAGGTGTCCACCAAGACCGACTGCTGGGCTGCCGGTTGTGTCGTGTTCGAGATTTTCGCCTTGTTTTTCTTCCGGAGCGAGCTGAAGCAAAGCTGTTTTCCATCCGGCTCTTCGCAGCTCACGCCTGCCGATCCGTTGCCGATCCACTGCGGGATTTTGTTCGCCAACCCGGAGTTCCACACGCCAGGCCGCCCTCCTGTGCAGGAGACCGACAACAGCCAGCTGAAACTGGTGCAGGACCGCAAGGGCAAGGTTCCTGTCCACCTCATCACGAAGCACGTTGCGGTTTGCGAGTCCGCGCCCCTCCCGGATGCCGCGAACGTCCACCTGACCCCCACGCAGCACTTCACGAAGAAGCACGAGTTTGTGTACGAGGACATCTTGAACCCTCTGGGTGGGTTCGTGCCGATGAAAAAGGTGATCTCCTGCTTCGCCCCGTCGAACGAGGAGATGGGGAACGGCGAACTCGGGTACGTGCGGGACACCTTCACTTCCTTCGCGGAGGCGCTGGGGCGCGAGCTGCTTTCGAAAATCATGGGCGCGGACTTCGTGGACGAACGCTCCGAGGAGGCGCGGGAGGGCCCGAGCCTGGTCCTCGCGAAGAAGGAGGCAAAACCGCGGCAGAGAGAAGCGAAGGAGAAAATGGACACGTTTCTTTTCGAATACCTAGTGGACGGGGTGTGCGGACTGGTGTCAAATCTGGTCGCATGGGACGGAGCAGACCGGTGGAGCGTGGCGGAAGCGATGGCAAACAGCAAACTCCTGCGGGAAAGAGAGCCGTGAAGTAGAACAGATAATCGGATGACGCAGCGAGGACCAGCCGAGACAGGGATCGCGAGACGGGGATCTTCGCGAGATACTTTCGTTCCTGATGGAGTGAGGACTGAGGACAACAGTACCTGCTGTTGAAACATCAGATGGAGATGAATAACGCGCAGCTCCTCGTTGCGTTTTATCGATTGACGCACCAACTTGAGCTTCTCTGACAAAAGTAAAAATTGCGCGCTGTGAAGGAAACGAAAAAGAGGATCTATTGGTGATATTTTTCGCTGGTGTGCTAATATTGATATTCAATGCAGCTAGTACGCCTACGCACGTTGAGGTTGATTCGTCACTCGTGCTCTTCCTCTTCGCTAAGTTCAGGGAGGTGACAGACTGTTCGTTGACGGAAGAACGCATCTAAGGCTGGCTACGGCGGCGACGGCGGAACCGCAAGAGCCGTAGGTTGGTGGAAAAAGTGTAGTACTAGTCAGGAGGGGGCCGCTTCCGCTTGAAGCTCTCGAGGATGCTGGAGTTGCTGCGGCGCGTTTCTCTTTCTATGTTTGTACTTGTACTTCTTCCTTGTACTTATATAAAGTATGTAGAAGTAGATGTAGTACTGTGAATCTGGTCTGTCCTGCTGTTGAGGAGAGGACTTCGGATCTTGGTATCCCGAACGCGAGGGCGTGTGGTCGAACGTGAGGGCGGAGGAGCATCAAGGAGCAACTTTTTCTTCTTAGTCAACAACATCATGACGAGCTGCAACATCTTCGACTTGTTCCTCCTGCTTGCACAGAGCACGGCTCTAAACGTCCGAGGTCGAGCGTTTGCGCCCCTATGGTCTTCGCCGACGCGGTTTATTTTTTACGGAGGACGTCGAAGTTCGCCCAGCACCGACGTGAACTGGGCGGCTGTGGCGTTGTTCGGCGGAACGACGCGGCAGATAGTCAGGGCCCCTCAGCCAATCCACGACAGCGCCCAAACTCGACGAAGCTCAGCCACGCCGAGGGCATTCCTGAACAACAGCCGACCAAAATCAAGGCGCTGGGCGTTATCGCTGGAGGCAATTAGGGCCCAGGGTCTACCTATTAAGCGGCGAGGTATGTTGATAAATTTGCTCAGATCCACTGCGCCGGCTGTCGGTCTTCTATCTAAGCGCCAGGCCCTCGGAGGCCAAGGGTAAGGGAAAGGGATGGGGCCAAGCGCCCCGCGTAGGTTCCAGCAGTGATCTTCCTTGGGCTGAAGGTTTTACCGCCGGGGGCGTGTAGGAGAAAATGGCTGGCGGTAGCGCCACAGCCACGAGCTATTTCGCCGCGTATCGTGGTCGAGGCTCAGGGGGCCCACAGTAGGACTTACTTTGGGTTTGGTTTGCTGACCCTCTCTCGGGCCGTGCTTCCGACGCGGACTGCGTTTGTTTTGAAAGCTCCAAACAAGGTAGATCATGGCGGATGGTGCAGGATGTAGTTCTCATCTTAACAATGACATTGACGCCCCTGTCTTCTTAGTAGCTGACCCGGTCACGACACGCGCCGAGTTTCGGAAAAATGTCAATCGGGCAATCGCTGAGATCGTAAACCGCGGGAAAAAATCGGCGGCGTATGACTTCCGGATCGCCATCGGTGTTCTGGTTTTACTTAAGTAACTCCAAGGCCGACGATCATCGCGGAACCCAGCATCGCCCTCGCTTTCCGAAGGCGCTCGCATGGCGCGTCGCTACTAGTACGATGGACACTGACGCGCGCCAGAGCGCGTACTCGAAGAACAGCGCGAAGCTCACAAGGAAAAGCGGAAGCAGATCGCAGAGCCAGACAGACAGAAGTGCGCATCGCCTTCCCGAGATTGAGCCGGATCGACGTCAAAGGGCCCGAAGGTCTTGGGGCTGGCAGTGGAGGGGGTGGGTCGTCGTCGTCAACAGAGGTGGGTCGAGCGTCGGCCGCGAGGCGATGGCATTGGCTGGCTTTCCTAGGGGAAAGGGATGCAGTGGCGCGATTTCGCCGATTGGATGGCAATGGCTGGCGAAAAGAGGACGCGCGACGCAATAGATGACAAGCGAGGAAATGGGACCCGCGGAGGCGAACCGCCAGCGATGGCCCCCGACAAGTGGACCAGTCCAGCAGCTGCCTGCGCGCAAGCTCTTGCCCACTACGTTAGATAGTAGAAGACTGGGGCGCAGCTGGGTAGACGTAGAGACGCGAGGACAAAAGAGAGAGAGAGCGCCGACACCGCACAAGAACCCGCGAGCGCCTGCGCCCTCTTCCGCGCAGTCGTGCGCGCGGGCGCGAAACTTTCGGCGTTGTTCAGAAGTTGAAGTGAGGCATTGCGTCGTGGTGGTCCTCGTGGAGATTCGACTTTGGTGTCGAACAAAGAAACAGAAAGTAGGGCGATGGCAACACCAACAGGACCAGAGGCGCAAAAATAAAGAAAAGCAAAGGTGGTAACGGCGCAAGACGTACCAGAGCGCTACGCATCAATATCGTCGGCGTGCTCCAGTGCCGAGTCGGCCTCAAATTGAGACAAAGCTAAAGCGGAAGCGCGTGAACAGTTGCGAAAAGATTGATAAGCTTGGATCCAGACTGGCTTGCCCAACTCGTTCGCAGCAGCTACCGCAAGACAGAGTTGCTGTATCTCTAACTCCCAATCCGCGCAGGCCAGAGCGAGCATATGCAGCGGGGGAGCGTTCCGTTTCTTGAATGATGTTGCCAAGAAAGTGGACGCGTGAATCTGTGCCCACGTCGAATTGCTGCTCGCTTTTTGTTTCAAGTGTCAGCGACTGTCGCAACGATTTGGGGGGACCACCAGGGTCCGCCTCTAGGGAACCCGTTTTTGGAAGGTCGTTCCCAAGCACAACATGCAGTGCGCCACCTCGAGGTGGCTTCGTTTTGGGTCCCTAGCTAACTATATATAAGAAAATACTTCGTGTCGATCGCGATGTCTTGCTGCGTTGCAAAAATCGATATGCATCGTCACGTCCCCGCAGCCGCAAGCGCAACCTCAAAAATCCCTAGAAGCAAGAGCAACCGGCTTCAGCGCTTTCATAGACGTCTCGTTCCCGTGCTGTTTTATTTCTGCGAACTTATTTTTCCAGCGTCCCTCGACAAAAATGCTGAACTTGAACAAGATGACAAACGTTCTTCCCCCTCCTCCTGGCGGCGGTTTGCCGTCGCAGCAGGAGCCCGTATCGTCCACGCTTATTCGGGGCGCGGGCCAGCAGGAGCAGCTGCAGCAGCATTTGCAGCCAGCCGAACGGCAACGGCCCACCAGCTACGACCAGCTGTCGTCGCTACAGGCCGCCGCCATCGTGACGCAGCTCGCGGAGCTGAAAAAGCAATTCCGAGAGGCGGGAGAGGCGTTTCAGACAAAACAAACGCTGCTCCAATCCCGCCTCGACGCAGCCAACCGCGAGCTCGATCGGGAGCGCGCAGAAAATAAGATGGTGACCGCAACCCAAGAGGAAAAGGTACTTCTGGATGGATCTCTTTAGAAGGTGCAGGCACGGTCGTGACAGTAGGAGTAGCACCAGAGTAGACGCGGATAAATAAATGCAAGACCAAGAGGCGCAGGACGCGAAAATGATTCCACTCTACCCCCTTCCCTCCACCCACAGCTCGCCAGTTACGACTCGGAGTTGCGCTCCTTGCACGAGCGCAACGTGGAGCTCGAGAGCGAGCTCTGCACCGCTTTCGAGCGGCTTGCCGCGGAGTCCGCCGCGCTGGGAAAGACAAAGCAGATTCTCGTGGACACGGAGGAAGAACTGAAAGCAGAAACCCGCAAGAAGGACGCGGCGCTGAAGTACGCACGAGACACAACGGAGCGAGCGAGTATCGCGGAAACGCTAGTGGACCGACTCAAAGCAGAACTCATCAGCGCAAAAGTAATGGGGACCTTGCTGGAGGAGCAGGGGGAACACGACGTCGCCATCGTCCAGGACGGTAGTGGAGGAGCAGGAGGAGCGGGGAGCGACGAAGCAGGAGAAGAAGAGCTTCATGCAGCTGGTGCTAAGAGAGGAGTCGAAAGAGAAACGGCCTTTCATGTTCCTGAAGTTGAAGCGGATGCGAAACTTCTTCCTGGTGCATCTTCAATGAAGGAAAATAAAAATACACCTCGCGTCCACGCCCCGGCTGACGATGGGGCTGCCGACTCTGGAAGAAGCGAGGGACAAGAAGATCCGCGGCAGCATAATGACATGGCTGCTGGTAGCCGTGGCAGTAGAGGCGGACCAGAAGGCGCGGGCGCGGAGGCATTGCCACCTCCACCACTGCCTGTACTACTGCAGGAGAATAGTTGTGAAGTAGTTCAATCCGAGGCCTTGAAGTAACAGCTTCACGTTGATGAGACCATATCTATGTGGATGTGGTTGTTCCACGGGACGGATAAAGTACTATCTTGGCCTCCTCCAACATATCTTTATCTATCTATCAGTCAGGATCGAGTTTTTGCTTCTGACAAGAGACTGCCAGGGAAGCAGAGTTCTCCAGCAAAAGTAAAAAGTGAAAATGCACTTCCGGCGGCGGTCGACGCCACGACCGAGATGCAAGTCCGTGTGCGTCTTTTATAACGAAGAAGAACTGATGGGCACTCGTCCCACTCGCATTTAATAGATGAAGACGAAGTAAGTGCAAGCTAGTACTAACTCAGAGCGGTACCGCTACCGGTAGCAGTTACAAAAGAAATTTCTCTCATCGTCTGGGCTGCTTCTCGATCCCGCCGTTTCTCTGGCGTGCTATTCGAAGGTATGATGTTGTTCATGTCAACCTCAACACGCTGTGAACGTGCAATCGCTCGTTGGTGTTGGATTGGTTTCGAAAGTCCTCCGAAGAAGGGGGTGCTCAACTGACAAGACAAAGCAAAGCGCGTGAAAAAAGGTATGTATCTTTCTATGTGGTAAAAAAGATGACACTGTAAGTATGAATGTATTTAATGTGGAAGTCGTAGGTAGCAGAAAAAAAGTTCTTTTAGGGGAGAAAGGAGCACTACTTAGTGTTGATGCAGCTGTACTTACCGTTCGTTGTCGTCCCGGTCTCACCCCCTAGAAGCGACAGGATTTCTGGGCACCAGCAGTATGTTGAGTATGGTGCACAACTCATGCTACGCGCTTGTTCTTTAAAGAAAGTACTAGAAGTAGTAGTGCGGGGAGGAGGAGCACAAGGAATGGCTCGTAGAAAGTACTAGGAAAATTCGAATCGAAACAAGAATCAATGGCAATGGCAATGTCCTCGGCGCAACGGCTTCCTCGACCAGACACGGTTCTCACAGAAACTGCACGAACAATCGAACAGCAGCCGTGAGAACAAGAAATAAAGGCAGGATCGGGAACAAGACGAGCAAAAAACTCTCGTGATCATGGCGAGATGCCCGTTTTCTCTTTGAATGAAGGGGACGAAGGAGGCAGCGTACCGGAATCATGCTCCAACGTCATCAACCTCCTCGACGCACAGGGCAAGTCGGCCGGTGGCATCCTTGTCTTTGCCGCCTGCGACGTAGACTCAATATGCGCGTAATAGATACTAGTTCTAGTCGTTCGTTACTTATTTTATTTTGCTTCATGTTCATCTAACACTGCATAGATAAGTATGCTCGCAAAACTGTATTTTCGAATGGACGCCGTCTCGTCATCTGTACGACTGCTGATGCGTATCCTTCCAGGACCCAGCACACCCACTCCTTCATAGCTCTACCCATCGGCATTCGAGGATAAACATAAAGTGCAAACGATGTTGAAGATGACACCAGCAGACCAGCATGCATTTCTTGCATGATCGATTGACATCATCAGTTCTATCACAGGTTGCGCATTCTGGAGACGATTTGCCACCACCGGATGATCCACTTAACGACCGCGCCGGCAACGGACTGGACGGGAATACGGGACACCCTGTCCAAGTTCGAGCCGGACGATACGGACGCTCCGGGTTTGGTCATCTTCATCGGTTGCGGGGCCACGCTGAACCTCACCGACTACCTCAACCAACTCCAAGACCACCTTGGAGAAAAAACAAAGCTGCTGTGTACTGCATCCTTGCTTAATCGATATCGCTAAAAGTAAAACGCACGCTACATAGCGACCATTTGTGCTCTTTCTCGTACTTTTATGCAAAATCGCAAAAATGTTTTGAGCCAAACGCTTTCTTTGACTTTTTTGGCTGCCTGGTTACATCTCGTCTCGTTCGGGCTTCATCTAGATTTTACCACTTCGCTGGGAGAGGAAGGGGGGCGCGGACCCTCACAGAAACGACGGCGAAAACGCGCGAGCCGATGGCGAGGGCGGCCCGATCCATGGCGCCGCTGCGTCCGCAATTCTAACGCTGCGCGATGAAGAAGCTCAGCGCCATTTTTGGCGTGCTTTTTCATCATATTGCAAGCATATCAACAGGAACGAAACAAGGAAGCGCGGCACTCTTTTACATGCATACTGCCGCGCCTGAGGTAGAAGAGCCGCCGCGGCTCCAGCTGGGGACGTCGTCGAGAGCCCGGCTGCGGAAAAAGCTCCCGCGGAAGAGGAATTAGATGCGTCCGCGGGACATCAGGAGGAGGATTCGAACGAATGCGCCAGCATCAAAGGAAAGAGAGCCAGTGGCTTGAATGGCGCCAGCAGTAGTAGCAAAAACTCGTCTGAGGCTTGCAGCGTTGCGGCGAACTCGCGCGCATCTGTGTCCGTTGCTGGGGACGGGGAGCGCAGCAGTTCCGATCTTAAAGAGCTGAAACCGCCAGGCGATCCCAGCCGGTACTGGGGCGGAGACTGGGCGCGAAGCGCGAGAACCTCTGCAGCCAGGGAAGCGGAGGGCTGCCCTCGTTAATATCATCGAGCCCCGGCGATTTCTACGCCCCGGACAGAGTGCGTTCCCGCAGTGCGGGGAGCGGAAGGGATGACGAACCTGCAACGAAGACGAGCACAAGATCCAGCGAGGGCATAACTAAGGGGCGGGGACTCTTCATCGAAGTCCGCAACTGCGTACACGAGCACCATCACGACGCCGGTGGACGAGTTGGCCGGCGTGCCAGGCCGCGACGTGTGCAATCGCGACGCAAGACAGACCGAGAAGCATCGGAGAAGAACGCCAGGAACAAATCGCCGAGGATGATGCTGCGGGTCGCATGCTCTGCATACAAATACTCGCACTCCAATGCAGAGAGTTCGCGCGCCCGTCGCGTGGAAATCAATCGGAAGACTATGACTCGCATAGAGCTACTAGGAACCGAAAAGCGAACGCGGACCAGGGTGGACCTCGTTGATCTATACCAGGCACCCCAGCGACTTCAAGGAAGGATCGCAAGCGCCTCCGCGAAAAAAAGGCGCCGCCACGTGGCTCGCCACGACCACGACGCACAAGGTCCAGGCGCAAGGTGGAGGCGCTGCAGTAGTGGAGGGAGAAGCCAGAAAATGTTTCCAGCAGTACACGGCCGCCGTTGCAGCGGTCAAAAAGGTGGACGAGGGGCGCCGTCCTCCGCCGCCACCACCGCCGCCGCCGCCTCCGCCGGCAGCTGCGAGATCGTCGTCGCTAGCGTCGCAGTACCCGGAGCGGACGGAGGAGGAAGCCTCGCGGGCCAAGGACAAGAAGGACAGCGCAACGCGCACGCTCAGGGAAGCAGAGACGAGGGTGGAAATGTTTTAAGCGACGCGGACCTCTCGACGGCAGTCCCCTCCTCGTCAATATCCGCGATCGAATCGCGCGCATTCACACCGGGAGAAACTTCATCCGGGACAGCGACGCTCCCGCCATTCACACCAAGAGCAACGTCATCGAAGGAAGCAGCTTCGTCGAGATATGACAACCGAGCGGCGAAAAAAGCCGACAGCCGGAGCCGCAGCCGCAGCATCCGGGAGCGGCGCACGCAAAGAAAGGAAATCCGAAAGCGCGACCTTCGGCAGCAGCTCTATTAGCCGCAGCGACAGCCGGAGACGGCTCGTTCTCCCTCGGCTACGGCTCCCTTTCGCGTTGCGTGAAGATCACAGACTTAGGGCCATGCGTGGCGCGTGACCATGAAACAGCCTCAACGCCTCCAATTCCAAGGCAAAAAACCTAACTCGGCAGTCCTTCAGCGTTTTCTTGTTGCGTCGTGAAGATTGTCATCGTTTAGTCACAAGCCAGGGAGACGGGGCCGAAACTGTAGCCGCCAGCGCAAGCAAAAGCGGAGCCGGGGGAAAGAAAGTGGTCGCGACGCTTGCGCGCCAGAGCGAGCAGCGGAAAAATCGCCCCGGGAGTTCGCAGAAGAGCGCAGAGAACTACGCAACAAGTGGCCGAAAAAGGAAAAACTCTAAACAATCGGGGGGAGGAAAGCCGCGCGACTTCGGCACCGGGGCGAACGGCAACCGCTTTTCGCTAGTTTCGCTCTGGTTTGCTCCAAGGCCTAAGGCTGAGGCGAGAGCGCTTGGCAGGTCTTCGGCGGGAGAGGGGCCCGACCTCGAGGATCTGAAGCCTCCCCACTCGACGCCGAGAATCTGGCCAACACTGGGCGGGAATGGGAGCCATCGCGCTCGACGGTCTTGGGCGGGGCAGGTGGCTCGTCTCTTCTTCTAGTGCTGGCGCCCTTCGTGCTTTCGCATTCACTCTGTGCCCCCGGCTCCGCGGGCGGGATCTGGGTGAGCGTGAGGCAATGGCGCCGGGCGAGATCCTCACTGATGCCGGCTCGTCGAGAAGGCCGCCCCCGCTCGCTGGTTCGATCGCCGCCGCCAGACCCGCCGGATTCCTTCGGCTTTATTTGCGTGATGCTCTTCGGTTGGGATTCGGTTTGGCTTGTTTGATTGATTGACTGGCCCCGGATTAGGGTAGTACTTGAAAGCGGGCCCGCGGAATCGCTTTAAATTTATTTCGGCTCAAGCAAGCATCTTACTGATTTTGCATACAACAGTACAAATGGTCGCGGAGTACTTGTATCTATTCCAGAATCAGCAGCCAAGTCTATGGCTTTGCATCTATTCCAGAATCAGGATCAGGACGGAGTTGGAAAGTGGAACAATGTGTGTGCGTTCGTCTTCTAGTGCGCAACTTGTTCTAGTTCTGAGCCTACACCTGATCCGCCTGAAGATGAGGAATCAATACGAATACAACGAGCTACGCATCGAACGAGCGGCCAGAACAGCAGCTATCCTTTCATCTGGTCCACCTTGCTCCTCCGGCAGCTCCTGTATCGGTAGCGACATACCGATGCGTATACGTAGAGACAACAGGTGTATCTGTACCTATGCCTCAGAGTTTTTTGTCGATCACTCATCGCATCGGCCTACTACAGGCATCGACAGCCGCCGCCCCTTCAAGTGGGAGAATGTGACGAGTGTTTCCGACCGCGTCTTTCTGGTCGAGGACGATCCGTTTTACAAGCACTACGACTACTCGGACGTCTCCCTGAAGGCGCAGCAGGCCGCTGCGAACGGCGAAGGTGCTCCGGGGGGCGGCGGCGAGCAGGATGCGGAGGGCTACGACGATCTGGACCCCTTCGAAAACGAAGATAGCGACTACGACCCCGACAACGACGGCGGCGGGCGGCCCGTGAAGAGGCGACGGGTGAACATCAACGGGGGGTCGGGGCAATCGGGCGGCGGCAATCCCAATCCGAATTTCCAGCAGGGCGGCTCGACGAGCAGCAGCAGTTTCAACCCGGCGCAGGTGCCGGACGACTACTACCGGCACAGCTGGTGCGCGTCACCGACCGCGATCACACTGCTGAAGCTCGCGAAGCACCTGAAGCTGGGCGACAAGGACGTACTGTGGAACGCGGTGCTCGGGACGGCCAGCTACCGGGAGTTTTCGTATTCGCACAAGGACTACTGTGACAACTACATGAAGGCGCTGAACCAGATGCTGGAGAACGAAGAACTCGTCCCCGAGATGCTCAAGGGCGACATGCCGGGTGACATAATGAGCAACAACGGCGCGGGCGGGGCAGGGCGCGGCGGCTACCAGGGCGCAGGCGGAGCAGCTGCGGGCGGGGGGAATGCGCATTACTACTACAACAGGGGGCAGCCGCCCGGGGGTGGGGCCAGTTCCGTCACGGGAGCCTCGTCGGCGTCGTCGGGAGTGCGAATACGAGACGGAGACCTGGAACGAACGAGCAAAAATCTGCAGTACAAGGAGGACATAAACGTTTTCTTGTACAGGCACTGGACGCTGTTCGAAGCCTTCGGACACACTTCCCTAGTGTACGGCCGGATGCGGCTGTGGAAGGACAGCGGCGTCGACAACCACTTGAAGTCCTTCTTCAACGAAACGGGGGTACTATCAAATACTTCTGCTCTGCCTCTGCCAGAATTTTACCGTTTTTTTATATCCCATCATGTCATGCTTGGACTTGGTGTTGGAGTTGTACTTGCTCGTGGTGGTGCTAGGGGTACAGCTATAGACTAAGTCGTGCACCTCAAGCTCACCTGGAAAACATAATTCTCGCAGATACAAGTCCAGGAGCAGCATATCCAGTGGCCGACGGTGCCGCACTCGACCAGGTGTCGTCTGGTGCATCAAGTGAAACAGACGCAAAAACGCCACAACATCGAGCCAGTCGTGTACTCAATAATTTTTTGATTTTTTTATTGAATTTGTCTTGTGCGCAAGAAGTCCCAAGACCAAGTTCGGAAGTTCCACCGGTTGGTGGATGGGCGGCAAATTCCACTGGTACGACACGACAGTGGCAAGCAATTTGTGCGCAAGTTCCACCGGTTGGTGGGTGAGCGGCAGAGCTTGGACCTGTCGGAGCAGTCGGCCGCCGACGCGGTCTACATCATGTCTGCGCTTCTGGACTTCGGCGTTTCCAAGGGAGTGTCGACCATTCTCGACAAAGCCAACCACGAAAACGACCCAAACTGGGAGAAGGAGAAAAACAAGCGCGCGGTAGACGCGCAAAGAAGAAATCTGGTACTTATAAAATCTCCTGTGCAACTGCAACATAGAATGTGCAACATAAAATGTGCGAGGGAACGAATCACGGTCGAAATGAATCGTGCGTAACAGAGCGCGAACTTCACGAAAACGCACGCTGCTCTCGGGTTTCGCGACCTCGACCTGCTGGTGGAGGGGCTGAATTCCGCGGTGGCGATCCAGAAAGAGATCGTGGACAAGGGCCGGCAGCTGATCGCGGAGCGCAAAACGACGGGGCACAAAAACGTCTTCAAGTGGACCAAGTTCGAGATGGGCACGGCGGATTTGTTCCGAAGACCAAACGTGCTGCGGAGGCTCGCCCTGTGGCTCATGGAGGTGATGTACAAATACGCACTAAAAAAAGCGCACAAAGTGCTGCCGCACCTCCTCATCACACACGACGCAGCGAAGGAAACGTACTGATATGCTAGTACTATGAAAATTTTCTTGATTATTCTGATGCTGATCCCGATCCTCGTACTCGTTGTCGTTTTTGGTATTGCACTTGCGATGATCGCTCGATGGATTGGTGGTCCAACTTCTTTTCTTACGAACAGCAATCTCCTGGTCGGCGTGATTCCTTTTTCGGACGGGGCCGAGAAGAGCCAGTTTGCGAAGCGGTTTATGGCGGCGGTGCAGGCGGTGGGAGTGGGAAACATGAACATCCAGTACGACTTTTTCGACCCCAACGTGATCGAAATTGCGGACAAAGATTACCGCAAATTCTGGAAGGAACTCACCGACTTTGGCGAAGCCAACTGAAGAGCCAACATCAACATCTCGGGCGTTGTACATTTAGCCTCCGCTCCAGCGACTTTGACTTACTATCTAGGTTCACTGTGTGGAGGTGGTCCGCCCAGACCGTAGGAGAAGCTTCTAAAAGAAGAGAACAACGAGAACAAATTTTATTTTCGACAACAATACGACGACGTTCAGAGACAATATCGCGAATCTACTCAAGAATAACCATCGAGTACCCAAAGAAACGAAACAAGAAAGGCGCAAGCGGGGTTTGGGTTTAGGGTTGTATCTGCGACGGACTGCACTCATTGGCTTCCCGTGTCAAAACACGTGTAGCTGCCCGCATTGGCAGCGACAGGATATATTTTCCGAATCAATGTTGGCGTTTAGTGTTTGTGATGCCGCCCGACAGACACACTTCACTGCAAAATCGCCTGAGATAGGGTTTAGGTGGGTGGAGTTCGGAATTTTCTATTCATCTTGGTCGCGAAGCAAAGCAACAAGCAGAAGCACATTTCATTCCGAGTCTACTTAGGTATTGAAAATTTTCGCACGCACGAAAGGGAAGCGGTACCCAAATGTATGCGCCGAAGATTCTTGGGGATTTGACAGAAGCGAGTCTGCTCCCCCCGAGAGATTTGTTTGAGATGTTGAAAATGAACCTGTTACTTACGCTGAAGCTACAAGGAGGACGGGCCATCACGTCAATCGGACGCGTCAAGACAGCTGTATGGCCGCCAAATCCAATCGTCGTTCTTCTGTCGACTAAAGCTCGGATTACAACTCGCGTTTGATCGTAAAAGAGACAATACGACCCCGAGCTGAGTAAAATCGTTTGTCGTGGATGAGGGACCGCCTGAGTGTCGAATTCGTGCGCAAAACTTCTACCGCAATGCGGCCAACTTCTTGCGTTCCCCAGAAAACTCCTGGTAGGAGAAAAACTACTTTGAGTTTCTGCTAGCGGTAGCGCAACTTCGTCGTGACACCCGGACGGCAAAACTGCAAGCACTAATATATAAAAGAATATGGCTACCGGTGTGAGGGCAAAAACCGTTGGCAACGGTGGAAAAAAACGGTTGCGACGTCTTTTTTCGAACGCAAGCAATGGTGGCGGGGCACAGCAGCCCGGTGGCAGCGTCCAATACGCATTCAAGCGGCCGAAGGTTACCGTTTTTCCATCTTCGTCGAGGGGCGTTACAACGGTTACCTCCACAGCGAGTCCGAGTACAACCCCAACTACGTCCTCAACCTCGCGCGACGGGGCCGCCATTCCAGCTGCAGTTCCATCGTCAGATTGCAAGAGTGCTCTTCTCGTGCCTCCCGCCACCTCCATCGCCAAGCCTGTTGCTCCGCCGACCGTCAGCAGGTCGTCGGTGAAAAAGGAGAAGCAGCAGAAGCGGGCGCCGAAATCTTCAAGTTCAAACCAACAAGAGGAAGAGCAGCTGCAAGCAAGCTCCTCAAGCAGCACAAGTATTCTGCAGCTCGAGTTCTCAGAGTACGACGCTGCGAACACTGGCGTGCAGGAAAATAGTTTCGATACGGGAAAAAGAATGGGGACAAGAGCAACTACAGATGAAGTTGAAGAGGAGGAGTTTGCCGGCCTCGCAGCGGTTGCCGACGTGGCGTGCGGTGGAGGGGCTGACGCGGCCGCGGAGGTTGTGCGGTCACTCATCGCGGACGAAGCCGACGGGAAAGTAGAGGAAGACGAATTCGCCGTGAAAAAACGGCAGCGCAGCAACATCCTCACCGAGCTGTTTCAGGGCGACGAGCACAAAAAGGCGCGTCGGCGGCTGGCGGACGGTATTCTGGCGGCCGGGAGCATCGAGGGCTTTTTCGAATCGCTCGAGAAGGCAGAACTAATCCAGCCGTCGGTGCTCTCGGAAGAGGACGAGGACGGCAACGACAAATTTCTTGACAGCGACGACGAGGACGACGTCTGGTCGGAAAACGGCGCGGGAGCGGAAGAGGACGACGAAGACGATTCCAAGTTCATCGCCGACGACCCCTTGCCGGTTCCGGAGGGGCCGAAACCCGGCGACAAAGGGTTCAACAAATTTCTGCAGCAGAAGATGGTAGAGGATGGCGTTTTGTCCACCAGCTGCCGCGGGGAGGGTATTGGTCGAAATTGTACTGAAACTGATCATCCGACCCACGGTGAGGGCCAGGATGCACAACCTGACCCGGATGAAGCTTCTCGGCTCGATCCTCTACTCCCCCACCAGAAGATCGTGAAGTACGTGTTTGAAACGGGGCACTGTCCGCGGCTTCTCGTGGATCACGCTACGGGGAGTGGGAAGACGCGGACCCAAATCGAGCTGCTGTCGGTCGACTACAGTCGCGGCCGCGCGAAGATCGTTATCCTGCCGAAAAAAGTGCACGTCGACAACCTGATCAAGGAGATGCTTCGTTGGGACAACCCGTACCGGGAGTTCTTCGTTGCCTCGCACCCCGAATTCGCGAGTGCATGCGGCGTCACAACTGCCGCGACCACGAAGCTGCAGTATGCTGCGTTCCGCGACTGTGTTGGGCTGAAGGGCTTGATCGCGAACGGCCGCATCAAAAAGGGCTGGAGCAAGAAGTTTTTCGAGCGAACCGGCGTGCGCCCGCCATCCGCGCCCCTGCGCATCTTCAACTACGCGACGGCGGGCGGCAGCGCGATGGGATTCTCCAAAGCGGGCGTCTTTCACAAGAGCCGAGTCGACGCCTGCTTGAAATTCAAGATGGCCGGGGATGTCTATGCGGGCAAGCTTTTGATCCTGGACGAAGCCCACAATTTGATCCGACCGACGGACGAGCGGCACCGGGTTGCGTTGAATCGGCTCCGCGACGCTGTGGCTAACACGTGTGCTTACGAGTACGTCGCCGGGGGAACTAGTACAAGTGGTGGAACAAGACATGTCGAGGCCGGCACCTGGGTGTACCTGATGACAGCCACGCCCGTGCAACCGGGAGCGGATCCGCGCAGTCTGCTCGACGTCGTCAAGGGCCTTCCGCTATCCTCCTCAACTACATCGGACGAGTCTTCTTCTTGTTCCAAAGTAGACACGCGGAACGACTGCGGTTTCATGTCCACGTTCCAGCAAAATTGTGGGGCGGAAAGCAAACTGTATCCGCGCGTTATCGTCGAGGACAGGGCGACGAGCTCAAATATTGCCAGATGCGCCGGCTCGATCGGGCAGGGGCTGTGCCGCGTTGGCGTGCTGCCGGTGCCGCTCGTGGCCCGCAGTCTGTCGCAGTACCTCGTGAAGGACGCGGAATTTCAACTCTTCGGCGGAAAAATGTCGGCCGTGGTCGCTGGAGGCCGCACCACGACAAGCGGGAGTGGAAGACTTTCGAATAGTAGTAAACGAAAGCTGGCGAAGCTGGCGAAATGGACCGTGTGCAGCATCGCGCCCCATTGCGTGCCGCGTTACGCGAGGAACTTCAAGTACGATCCTGCTGCAGTGACGTGTGCAGCTGAGCCACCAGCACCTCCACCAGCACTTGCACCAGCCGGAAAGAACATCGGACCAGCAAGCCCCCCGACGAGGGGAGCTCTCTCGCTGCTGTCTGCCAACGCGCACTCCTACTGCCCGAAGATCTTCCGCGCTCTGCAAATCCTTCAGCGGGCCCAGACCAAAACCCTGGTCCTGGTCGCGCGCAAGTCCGGCTTCCTTGCGGCGAAAGCGGTCTTCGAGGAAGCGCTCGGGGCGGAGAAGGTGGCCACTTCCGCCTCCCAGAGCGAGATCGCCGAGTTCAACGACGAGGAACGAAACAAGCGGGGCGAGCAGAAGCTCGTCATGCTCGCGACGAAGGAAGACTGCGCGGAAGGCGTGGAGTTCCGCTGCGTGCGCGACTTTCACATCCTCGACTGCCCCGCCGACGCCGCGGAGCTGCAACAGATTTGCGGCCGCCCGGTGCGGGTGGGCTCGCACGCTGCGCTCCCGCACGAGGAGCGGCAGGTGCGGATCTTCCTGCATTTGGCCACGCTGCCGCACTGGGGCAGCCGGAAGTTTGGCGCCGGGGGTGGGGGTGGGGGGGCCGAGGGTCTAGACGAGACGAAAACGTCGAGGAGGAGCACGGTGCGAAAACGGGCGCTGTGTCTGGCGAAATCGAAGGCCTGGCGGGACGAGCGCCTGCTCTCCGGGCTGCTGGAGTGGGGCAGAACGGAGGAGCCGCCGGAAGGGCTCGTTCTGCCCCACTCCGGAGTGGTAGGGCGGCAAGGACGGGAATCTGAATCAGAGCCACTGGCGGCGGAAGACACAGTCGACGCCGAAACTGTCGTGCAGTTGAAACAGTCCTTAGGCGCGCGCGCCTCGACGCAAGATAAGCTGCGAACAGTGGCCATCGACTATGGAATTGAGGCGTGAAGAAGAGGAAACCTCCGCTCGCGCAGTTGTACTAGCACCGATGAATCGCAAATGTAAAAGAACATTTTGTTTTTGATTTTTGATACCTACTCTTCCACTACTAACTTCGCCAACATCGCCGAGGTCGCGTACGTTAAATTTTGCATCGGCCACCAAGACTAACTTAACTGATCAACCTCAACAATGAGCTTGTTTTTTGAGAGTCCAGTCTCAATGAGAGAAACTACGTGCGAGCGCGACACGGAATAATTTCTACCTGTGGTTCCAGTCGGCGTTGTCCAAGACTAGACACACAAACAGAGATCGCGGGCGGACTCAAGATACTCTGAGACGAGATCGACTGGTGATTTGAAATTTCTTTTCTTTGCTGAACAATATATGAGCCAGTCAATGCAACAAGGAAGAGGCACTGAGAGCGAAGTCCTTAAGCCTCGTATGAAAATAAATTGACTGAATTATTCCTGCTACGCGTTGTTGTGATGGAGACGATGGAAGCGCAAGTGCAGCTGCGAGCTGCTTTCGTTTAGCCGCCAGAAGTACGCCGAGCGCGAGATCGTGCGCGTCTGTCCGTTTGTTTCTTTTCATCCATTGTTGTTCAGATTGATGTATTCCAAGACCGTATTCCGACGTGTCCGTGACATTAATTTCATGTGCAAGTCTTCTCGTCGACTCACTTCGTTGTCGTGTCGTTTTCTTCTGACAAGCATCCGTGATCGTTCGTGCCGCACCCTGAAGTAAATGAAAAACTGTTCGTGCGAAATCGTCGTCGTCCGGAAATTTCTGAGTCATATACGTAAAACTATGAATTTTGATTTTCCGCCAATTTGTTCGTTCCTATTCGCTTCATTCCTTTCTACTTCCCAACGATAACAGCAGGATGTGGATGGGATGACGAGGAATTATAGATACGTGTCAAAAAGCCCTACTCGTGCTGGAGCTGGACATGATCATGATGCTTCCCCAACTGCCGAAGACTGCTCGAGACCCATGATTCCATGCTGTGGCAGGAGTGATTGCGCGTTTGCAGCGCACGAGTTTTTTGATTCACGTACTCACCTCCTGCTCGTCCGCGAAAAGAACGTGAGTCCTTATTTAAACCTCCGGACGATTTTTGTGGATGGGGCTGTCACATTTCGCCTCTCGAACTCGTCGCAACATACCGCTTAAAAATATAAATTGTTTGCGGTGCTGCAGCTGCTGCGCGCGGGCAGCAGAGAAGATATCAAAACATCCCATTTCCATTGATTTATTTGGAGGTGGAGGTGGTAGTGGTACTAGCTGCTCTCGAAAATGTTGCGTATGCGTGGCCAACGTGAACGACCGCGACGTTTGGACGAGAGAAAGCTTTTCGCAAGAAAAGGAGCTGCGCTGTGGATGCGGAGATGGAGTTGTGTGGCACTGCTTCTAGGAGAGGTCGTGCCGTGCTGCACAGGGACAGGACTTCTCAGGCTGAAGCGGCCTGACCGCGATTGCATCGGGACCTTTGTAGGGGAACCGTGGTGCGGGACGCGGGGAAAATTGTTCTGGTTCTTCGAGATTTGGGAGCAAGGTTCTCGCGACGGCGCTCCCTGCGCCTACGGCTCTCCGCGGAAGCCCCATCATTTTACCAAATCCGAAGGACCGGGGCCGAAGGAACTAGACGAGGACGACGCTGCGGGTCTTGTCGGTCATGCGTTCGTTGAACGATGCCGGGGGTGCACGGGAAGGTTCGCGGACTACAACGAGAGAACATATTCGGCCGCAAATTCTTCAGATGATTCTCTGGGGAGCGTGGCAGCCGCTTCAAATAAAGCGGCACCGGCAGCCGATTGTTCTGCGCGCGGGTTTGTCCGGAGGCGATATCACGCGGGGGACCACGAAAACTACTGTCCGCACAGAGATGGGGACATGGTCGAAACAGGACAGCGGTGTCGCGCCTGCGAGGGAAATTGGTACAGCGTCTGTGAGAAATTCGACTCTACGTCCACGAGCTTTTTCAATAGCGCGGATCCGGATTCACTCGCAGCCGGCGGTGACGAATACCTTTTTCATAGGCTGGAGCAAGCTTCTTCGCGTTCACGCTCATCGACGCCTTTCTCGGGGAGAGATCACAATGGCAAAGATCGGAAGAAGAAAAGGGAAGATCTTCATGCGACCGAGGTGGGCACCAGTCACATCGGTCGTCGCGGGATGCACTTGTTGCCGGGGTTCGGCCGCTTGTTCCGAAAGTTCCAGGTTCTTAAGATACAATCAGGAGCGGGGGACGGGGACCCGGACGTTCCGTGTAAGCACGCGGATGGCGAACTCGTGCTGCAACCGAACGTCGGCGAAGCGGAGGGCGACGAAAACAACGAGGGAATCCCGTGCCAGCTCGGCGGCGGGATGATCCGCTTTGGGGAAGCCCGAGTGAAGGATGGAATTACGATAGCTGGAGCACCACCAGCGGCTCCGCCGAAGAAGAGGAAGAACAAGAAGGGTCTTCGGAGCGACAGCAGCGATTGTTCATCAGCTTCGACGTCGTGCAAGACTTGCGGTGAGGAGGAAGAACTCGGAGACGAAGACCTCGAAAGACTGCTTCACCCGGAAGATGGCGTGGTGTCGTCGAGGTCAGGTCGCATCGTTACTCTGGTGCGCGGAAACGACCAGGGGATGGAGGAAGATCGCGAGGGAGTAGAGGACGGGGAAGAAGACCTCGAGGATGACCACGCATCTTGGTGGAAGCAAAACCACAACACGACTTCTTTTATTGTGATAATGGCGGTCGCGACGTTCTTGGTGGTTTCGTGCAGCATCGCTGCGGTCTACTACATCTTCTGTCATGGGCGCAAGAGAAACGACGACATCGATGAAAATTCGACCAGAGACCCTCGTCTGAGACCGCTGGATGGCCGCGGCGGCAGAAGCAATCCGTTGTCTGACGGTAGTTCCGTGGCCGTGCCGTCGACGCAGGAGCTACTGTTACCGTCGGGCGGGGAGCTTACCCTGAACGGGTTGTCAGGAACAAGTGACAAATCTGGATTGTCCTCTGCAGCAAGTGCGGCGTCTGACGTAGAATCCGCCAATGAACCTCAACCTGCGACTGCGAGCGGCGGGGCTGCGCTGGTGCCGGTCGCGAGTGGAGCCTCGACGCCCGCCTCGTCTGGGACCCCGTCTTCTGCGGCCTCGTCGTCGAAGAAGACATCCTCTTCGAAGAAAAGCAAAAAGAAGAGCGAACCTGGCCGCGAGGACAAGAAGGGCCAAAAGAAGAAATCTTTGTCCTCAAACGCGTCCTCCTCTCCGCGTTCACTCCTGGACGACGTCAAGTTGAAGAACAAGCGAAACAAGGACAAAATCTTGGCGGATTTCAACGACGACAGCAAGAAGAAAGGCGCGGCGGGCCCGGGGAAGATCGAATCGGACGTCTTCAATGACGAGCTGTTTCATTACGGACCGAGCCCGCAGAGTTTCAACTACAAAGGCTTCACAAGCAAAGACCGAGAGACGCAGCAGCCGACCTCCGCCTTCCCCAGCGGGTATTTTTCGGCCCCTGAGGGGTCAAAAAAAGCAAAAACAAATACGAAAAAATCTTTGAAGTGACCTCTTCAGAGCAAGTCCGTAAGTTGTACGCGGTGGACCACACAGCGTAGACGTACTGGCTCCTCCATCACTAACACTATGTACTGCAAGAACTACCCCGCGCCTACCTCACCCAGTATCGCAGTTTAATCCAGACAAGAAGTAGCATTCCCTCCGTGGTAGCAAGTAGAGGTCTGTCCCACGTCATCGAAACGGAGTTCGAGTTTCATGTTCAGGTGCACTAGCACTCGTGGACCAGCACCAGCTCCAGCACTTCCCCAATTTTAACTTTTTTCTCAGTATCTTGATTTTCGTTTCGAAATTGAGATTCATTGAACAACATGAGTGAGAGAGAGGCACGTGCTGCCTTACCGTGTTCTTCTGTTTACTGACGTGTGCAACTCCAAACTGACACCCATCGGTGAAGATGCATGTCGTCCGAAAAGTCGGTCTTGGTCTGCCCTTTGTGGCAAGAACCGAAAACATCAAGTACTGCTTTCGGTTGCTCCCCATACATTGATTTTCATTCGTCGTGTCTACTTCAAGGAAAAACAATCCGTAGGCTCGGTCTCTCGTGCCGTAGTTGTGTCGAGGATGAACATCTTCGTCCTCTTTCGTTTCGTCTTCGTGTAAAGAACAAAGAAATTGAAGGTTATTTTCTTTTCCTCGTGGTCCTCGTGGTCGTGCGTTTTTCGTGTAAAGTACTGCTTGATTGTCATCGTTCAATGAATTTCTCCACTGAAACCTCTTTCAGCCTCATTTTGTCAACATTCATACCGTTCGCAAGTAGAGCCCCGGCCCGTGTATAAGTATATCTTCCCCCGAGAACAATTGAGCTCGAAATTATGTGTGACCCCCGCAGTCAGAATCATCCTGGTTGCCCTCGAGACAGCGGCCGCACGAAGGGCAAGGCGGATGAGTAGCGCATACTCAGCTGCATCAAATACGAGAACGATCATATTAGCTACGCGTACGATAATAAAAATAGGATCGAATTCTTCAACTCTCCGCGTCCGCCATCGGCGCATCGACTGACACTTTCATCGACGTCCTCCGTCGCATTCTGCACGCAACATATCGATATCGGATCCATCCATCAAAGAAATCGAAAATCGGTCATGAAGCGTCAGATGAACACTTCCGGGCAGGCGCTGCCCCAGTACCCGGCGATGTTCGAGGACTACAACCGGGGTATGAGCGGGTACGCCCTCGAGGAGCCCTGCGTGTACCCCGCGGACAAGCGCATTCTGCACACCACTATGGCGAGACCAGATGGTAAGTGGGTAAGTGGTAAGTGAGTTTTCTTGGGCGTTTTTTGGGGTCCCCTTTGGCAGCCAGTAGAAGC
>RXOD01004276.1:0-24881 GCA_005223375.1 Amoebophrya sp. AT5.2
GCGGTCTGGCGACCTGTAGTACAGGAAGCCAGAGTAGGAACATCCTCATCTGCCCATACGACGGAATGGTAGATCCTGTGCGATGAGACCAGACCGCTGTGATGGCTGACGCCCTGTCTCCAGAAGCGGGGGGAGACGCCGGGGCAAGGGGCGAGAAACGTCAACAACCAAGGCCCAGCCCCATGTCCAGGAACGTCGTGTTTTGCGTAATGCCTTTGTTTTCTTCTGTGACTTTAAGGCATTCTGGGTACATGGCGAGGGCACCGGCCGCGTCGCTGAGCTTGACAGGAGCGAGCAGATCGCCGATATACCTGCAAACCCCCGCCCGCTTCAGGAACTATGAATGAATTTATTTACAGCATATATATGTAAATATAGTCTATTTTTACCTTAGTTTGAACATCCCCGAAGGGGATGAAATGGAGGTTTGGAAGGACCAGAAAGTCGGAGATTTTGCCGCTGATGGTGTTCCGGATCGTGTCGCGCAACGAAGCGGCGTTCGCCACCCTTGCCACTCCGTTGAAGTCGAGGTCCAGCGCCGCCGGGGGGTTAATCATGAAGATCTGCATGCCGCCGACGAGCGGCAGTGTGTCCATGAGAGGACGAAACGCAAGCGATAGCGACCCCTCGATCACCAACCCCTTCAGACCTACGTTGTAGAAAGGGGCGACGAAGACTCGAGGGAGATCTCTGACTGAAGACAACGCATACGCAACAATAAAGATCAAGAAGAAGAAAGAGAAACTGCATTGAAAGAGAAGGCGAGAGATGATGGATTGGCTTCAATGAATCGAACAGCGACTCACTACATCAACAAGCGATACATACAAACATACTCTTCCTCAGTACCCACCGGTATGCCCAGGACGCTCAAGGAGATGTCGACCGTGGGTCTCCAGCTGATGGAGACGTCGACCTCAAATCCTTTCACGTCCTGTTTGTCCTCTTGGTACGCGTGCACCGGAACGAGGACCGGGGCGTCGTCGCCGAGTGAGAAGTTGACGATTTTTATGCTTCCCTTCGACTTTTCCTTCAGCGCGGCCTCGAGATCGTCCTTCAAGGGCTTGGCATATTCTTTCACGCGCGGCCACAGCGTCTCCATGAACAGGTTCAGCCACTGCAGTCCCTCGCCGCTGGCCTCGGTATCCGATGCACCATTGCTAAGGCCATTTGTCACCGATTTAGCCTTAGCGGTCTGTGCTCCTAGATTCCGCGTCCACTTCGCAGCCCGCTTCATCGCGACGCCGGGAGCGCTACGCCACGCCCGGGTGCGCCATGACTCAGCCTCATTCACCGAGTTAGAAGCTTCTGCTGTCGGTGCAACCCCGCCTGCGGCTCGTCGTGTTTTGTCCAGAGCACTTGACCCCAACTGGTCGCCCCCTCCGGCGCCGGGTTCTTCGCGCATGGACTCTGCCTGCGCCGACACCGGCACCGGTCCGAGCATCGGCGTGGTTTTCATATCGAACGACGCAAGCCACTTCGGAATGTCGGGACGAGACCACTGCGCCCGCGGAACCGAATAGGACAGGGAGGCGGAGGCGTTTTCTGCAATAGGCGTCGCTCGCGGAACCGCAGACCCAGCTGCGGCGCTTGCCGGAGGTTGGCTTGCGTGTGCATCTTGTTCCGGTTCCGCGGCGACGTTTATTAATCCTTTGCGATCAGGTTCCTCGCGCCCATTGAGTTCAGTAAAAAACTCCGCCTCCCTGTCCTCTTCTGCTGTTCGCTGCCTGCTCATCACGCCGTGCCGCGTGGAAATGCTGTCCACGGCGATTGGCGGAAGCAGAAGAGCGCCAAGCCCAGCAGAAGAGAGGGACTTCGACATCGCCTCGATGCTGCAGAAGACGAGGCGTCGAATCGACATCGATTGCAACCCTAGGAAAGAATGATTTAGTAACGCCTTCGAGCGCCTGAAAAGCTAAAATAAACCTACAAGTAAAAGGGTTTTCATCATGCCCACCGGAAATTCTTCGGACACCTCCGTCGATTCCGCGCTACCCCCCAGGGGCCCATGCTGAAAAGCGTGGGCGCCGTGCGGGCATATTATCAGCGACCATCACGGGAGCTCGGTCTGAAATCGAGTCTATCGAGAAATGGCGGAATCTTTATCTTGGTTGCAGAGTCCAGAACTGCAACTGTGTGCGCCATATGCTCAGCCACTCGCCATATCACTCAGATGTCGAAGCCTCCGAGCCGATTTCCAGCGAAGTATACTTTTACCTTTGATCGCGATTATGTTTTCGAATAAACAGGCATTGTGAACCTGATGTCCCAAGTGCGGCACATCGTTGCACGGCAGTTCATCAAGCAGATTGTGAACTGCCGTGCAACGATGTGCCGCACTTGGGACATCAAGTTCACAATGCCTGTTTCGATCACATGGATCATACGTATACGATAAGATCAACATCAGTCAGGATGAGGAATGAAGTATGTAAGTATACTCAAAGGAAGTTTTGAATTCATTTTTCTTGTTCATTCGACCACGAGAACCTTTACCGTTTAGTAAAAGACCAAGGCTTTCTTGTTTTAGGCTACTTGACTTCCGCTTCCAGTCTGGCTGTACTTGGTTGCGTCTGTCACTATGGTCAAAAACGTAGAGCGGCATCAGAACATCTGTCGGTCCTTAGTAGACATGTACCAAGCTTCACGAAGACCAGCGTTTGTTCCTTCGCCGCTAGTTCGTAGAGGGCGAGATCGCCGGCTCTGATCGCGTCCACCAGCTTGCCGAAGACCCCGTCCAGGTCGTAGCTCTTCAGAAGCTCCTGCGACGGCAGTATGCCCTTCCGTATTCGGAGTGGGATGAGGAAGTAGAGCATCTGGCGCCGCTGCTTCCTGTGATCGCAGGAAGGCAAAGTCCCGATCTGCATCTGCTGGCTGCGGGAGTTTTGGCTGTCCGCAACGAGCTGAGAGTACCCCCACCAAAGCTTGCCCTCCGCCTCCGCGTACTTGGCGCCCTGGACCTGGTGGGGAAGAGCCGTTCTACTTCATCACAGCACGTAAAAATAAACGAAAACAAGGAACAAGATGATGATGAACAAAAGTGAGTGTTTTAGAAGAAGATGGACAATATCATTATGAAAGCAACAAGAGCTCTAGTACCAGCACCACTCCCCAATAGTACGCCAGCGTGACGCTGATGCTTGGCGGCACGCCGGCCACTGGGAATCCCGGCGGTTGCACCACCATCGTCCCACCTCCGCTCGCTTTCTGCACCTGTATCTGGAGGTTCACAACATTTTTCAGCACGTTCTCCACCAGCGATATTTGAAACATGTACAGGCAGCACCGCACGAGCTCTACCGTCGTGGCCAGAAACCCGGCGCGCTTCTGCTTTTCGTGCAGCATCTCTGCGAATATGTTCCGCAACGTCTCCACGATTTTATTCGCGTTCTCATTGTTGTCTGTGTTGAAGTGCAGATCGATGTTGATGGCCTGCTCCCGCGAGTGCCCCAGCAGAATCTGGAACGCCGGAATCATCCAAATGTGCGCCTCGTACTCCCCCCGGGTGTTGCAATACACCGTCGCCCACGTCTTCAAACAGGTGGCGCAGTGCTCTGGGTGGTGTTCGACGAATCAATTACTTATGTGCGATGGCAGCTCCGATAATGCACGGCGAAAAAGCAAACTAACAACATATGGACGGAATGCAAGGCAATGGGCGGCGATTGTTGTTTGTGATGTATCAGGTACTCAACGCAACTAAGCAATAGCAGCTTGATATTCAAGCTGATGTTACTGAGTTGGCTTAATCCAAATCCGCTCAGAACCTCCATACGAATCGAAATCGAATGAAGAAGATGAAGCGCCAGTACCTAGTGACGCCGTGAGGAGCGGTTTCGCCTTCGGGGTGAGTCCAAATTGCAGCGCGTCATTGTACAGTTTCACCATCATTACAAAGCTTTCCAGGAAGGTTTTGAAGCGGGGCTTCTGTTCGCTTGGCGTTTCGAAGAAGCGCAGAAATGGGTTTTCTTGATGGAACCCCCCGTCCGCCCACAGGTTTGCGTTTGCGTTCAGCGCCTTCGTTACCGCCCGCTCGAGTTGCGGCGGTATGGAGGTGGCGCCGGAGCTGGACGAGCTACCTCCCCCATTCATTGCTGGCGCAAGACCAAGAGCTGCCGCATTACCCCCGCCTCCCCCGACCTTCGTCGCCATTTCCCTCACGAAGCCCCAGTGCGGGCCGTTCACAGTGAGGAGAGCGCCGAGCTCGTCCTGCCGACCAGTGGTTATCAACGTGAAGATTTTGTTGGTGAACGCCATAAGCGGATCCCCGGGCCCGGCGCCTCCCATGTTGCTATTATGAGCATGAGGACCTGAGCCGGTCAGGCTTTGATGATGTGCTCCAACGAGATAGGGCATGCCGCGCGGACGGCCGCCGGCACGCACCAGATTGACGGAACCGTTCGTCCCACCATACGGAGCAGAAGAGGAGCTGCTCCCGCCCCACATGATCGCTGAATGGGTATGGAGGACGAGGTATCTGTAGCTAGAGCTAGACTCAGATAGACATAGAATAACAAAAATAATACTTTTTCTAATTCAGGAGCTGCAATTCTGTAGTTGGGGCTAGACCGAGACCTATTGGTATATACATGGGAATATCGTGGGACTCCTGATGTTTTGATGAGTTGGGAGTTGGTTTTTGCCCCCCATGCATACAACAAAGAGATCACAATCCACAGAAATCCTGCGTGAATGAACCTGCGAATCGCGAGTGGCAGTGGCACGAACGCATTAGATCAAATTTGATGTCGGTGGCGATAGATATGTTATTTTCGTATTTGACAGGTTTCTTTTGGAATTAATTTTTATAAATTAAGACGAAGATCAACAAGCGAAACGTAGATCGCCAGAACAAGCCAAGCATCATGAATCAATTTCAGAAAAAATCATAGCTCTTGCTCGAGTTCGTTTCGAGCTGGACGCCACAGGCTTGATGAGTGTGTACGAGTAGGAGACAAAAAGACATCACATCTTCTTTTTAGGACGCACCAGACAGCGGCGCGAGAAGTCTGTTCCTATTCATATCCTTATCCTGGCACGCTTTGCAATCAACAGAGACATACGCACAATTTGGTGCCTTTGATGGTTGGATTTATCAGGTAGGGTGTGGCGATGAAGATGCAACGGAAGGGCTTCTTCTCGTCCAAAGGAGAAGGAGCTGCGGCTGACGCGCTAGTCCGCGGCCACAATATCGACGAGACCTCCCCTCAGGATGACGATAAGTATTGCTCTGATAATTTCTGATTCTATATTGAAGCAACACCCAGATAGTCGCGCGCGTCCAGTCGCAAGGCCGAGTGAAAGCGGTTCTTGCGTGGGTGGGTGCAGATGCTTCTATTAAGTGAGTCTGATAGAGAAGCACTGAGCTGACTTCTTGACTTACTTTTATGATCAAAAAATAAAAAATATCGCACGATCACTAACTAGAAAGAAGGAATAGCAAGCGTGCACAACGAGGCCCCATAGGGGCGCTAGTCCGCGGCCGCATCAGCTCTGACGTTCACGTTTTTTGAAATATATGCACCTATCTATTTGGTAAAACTCTTGGGCGTTTAGTGGAGCAATGTGCTGCCTGCTGGCTGTGCAAGTGCAAGCGACATCAAAAGCCACAGCTGAACGCTCCCAACTCTAAACGCGACTCCACATTGCAGCTCGCGCGCCAGTCGTTCCTTCCGCCCACGTAAAGAGGGGCTTCTCGCAAAAATAGCCAAGAATCTCGACGGCGCCCACCATGAAGACGAACTGGAGACCCACCGACCGTCCGAGACGGAAGGAAGCGGCGCTGGCTTCTGCAGCGAAATCGAGGCGGTACGTATGTAAGCGAAGGAGTCGAGGCAACTGGGGCGCTCTCTCGGTAATGAGTCCGCGGCTGCAAGCCTGCCCGCGGCGATCTGCGTCCTTTGCCAGCAGAGAAATGGGACAGAAGGCGCCCGAGCGTTGCGCACCGCGCTCAGCGCAAGCGCGGCACCGAGCGCGGCGCAGTCGGACTCGAGCAGCTCGCCGAAAAAGTCAACGAGGGCAGGTTCCGACATTAATGCGGAACGCCCTGCCCGCGTGTTCTTCTCCATGCCGGCGTAGCATCTTTTTTTCTGGGAATTCGTCCTCTCCTCGACCTGCTTCCGCTCCGATGCCTTGTCGTGCTTGTTCTTGATCGGGAGAAGCCGCAGAGAGGACGGCGCCGCGGCGCCAATTGAGTACGCAAACAACATCGCGAGCGCCAGCCCGCACCCATGACCATGCCAAGAAAAACAGAACGGCACGCCCCGGCCCGGGGGACATACTCACGCCGACCGACGGCCGTCGGGCGCAGTGATTTCGCTGCGCGCAGGGTCGCCAGCGTAGACGCCGCCCCTGCTCCCCGCTCCCGCACCAGGCGGCGCGCCATAGGTTTTTTTTTTTTTTTATCTCCGCGCGCGGCATATTTGTGGGGCCTTTTCAGACGGCTCTTGCTGCACGAAATCGATCGGCCAACGCTTCGAGCACCGCGCGAAGGTTGAGCAGCTGCATCATGCCCGTACCATTCTGATTCTCGTGGTGCTGTACATCATTACCATGGCCATGCCGTACAACCCCGCTGAACAAGCTCCAACGTAGCTTCTAGCTAGTTGTGTATTTCGTTTACGTTTTCGCATTGTGGAAGTTGAGCCCAAGCCAAACGAAAATAAAGAACAAGAACGGGACGACGACGAGTAACATGCCTATACTATTCTTTACTCCTTCGTTCTTTAGAAAAAGAGAAACTAACAGGAACGGTCTTAAAAGCAAAAATGAGGTCGAGCAACGGCCAGCACCGACGACGGCGAGAACATCAGCCTTCCACTTTCTCGGAAGTAAGTGGAAGTCTGTCTGCAAACTTCAATTGAACGATCTAGATTTCAGTGGATGAACCTTGCGTGAGACTTTGCTTCATCCAGCGGCTTTCTTGCGCATGATTCCTCGTTTTTGTTTGTCGTTTCTCCGACTTTGTCCCTTTTTCTGCATCGTAAATTCTTTTAGTAAAGTTCATTCAACATCAACTTCCAGGGGTGTACCCCAAAAAACGCATCCCCACCGCCCTCCTCAGTGATGTTGTGGATCCCCCCTTATATGATCGCTATCGGATGGGGATGCAGACCGGGATCTCTCTACTTCATGGTCACGCTTGTCCTGTGTTCATTATGAGAGTGATGTTGTCGCCCTTGAGCAACACCTTTCCCACGTTTCTCCTCGTCTTCTTCTTCACGTAGTATTCCTCTGCTTCGTCCAGCACGATGTTCATGTACTCGTCAAAACCTGTCATTGTCATTTTGTCCGTTCTCTTAGAAGATTCAATGAAGAATTCTTGATGTACATGTACTTTCATTCTAACTTACTATAGTTTACCAACGATTTTTCCTTCCATCCTGAGGTCGGTCTGGTCGTAGAGCCAGATCTGAACTTTGTCCTTGTTTCGCAGGTGCGTGAATATCTGGTTGATGGGCAGAGTCATCATCTTCTGCAGCTTCTTGTTTGACATCGCCATGTTGGGCAGGTGCTCGCGGGGGGTGAAGTTACGAAAGAGAAGGAAACAAGATGAAGAGGAGCGAGAAACTACTGCTAGTACAACTACGTCTCCGCCCGTAGGTTGATAGATCGATAAGACAAAGTAAGAAGTAGACCTGTGCTGGTGGTATCTATCGTCGTGCCGGTGCCTGCTACAGCTACTGATACAGAAACAGATACACCAACACCTACATGAAAAAGATTTGCCTCCTGGTGCCGGTCGTTCCGTTGCAGATCCAGAAGATGAAAGGGCGGCAGCTTCTATCAATTTATTCTTCTTCCTTGTTGTGACGATCTGGGCTTCTGGTCTGGGTCTGGCGATCTTGTTTTGGAACTCGAAGAGGAGAGATCTTCTGCTTCTGGAGCCACAAGATATGAGATCTGGAGCTCTACGATCTTCGGATCTATCTTCATGCACGAGCGAAGTGAAACAACATAAAGAACAAACAATAACAAGATTCTGATTGTTATTGCTGTTTACAACTTGAACTTGATCACGATCACCAGTTCTTGACCTTGATACTAACTTCCTAGGCTGAAGGTGAAGAACGCAGCGGCAGCTTTGCGTGGAAACGATCCCGCGTGGTCCGAAGCAGGTGTCCTCGATTTGGCTCGCACTAGATGAAGCTGGTCCGCTCGTCGCACTTGCTTCCTTGTGCGATTGTCGGCGAAAAAGGTTTTTCCTCAAGAGCTTTGACTTTCAACCTGTTTGTCTTTCCTTCGCGCATGTAGTAAAACATCCGATGCGCGACAGCTCATGATCGGAGACGAGCGGTTTCATCACCGCCACGCCAGAATTCGGACGCGTATCGCCTCCCCGGTAACCAACGCTCCGAGGCTTTCGCACGGAACGAAGGAGGTGGCGAGGCCGCACCCCGCCAACACCTGCAGGAGCGAAGGTCGTCCGCGACACGTCGCAGTATTTGAGCTTGAGCCCGTGCTAGACTCATTTGAGCTTGACGTCCTAGACCTCGTAGTTGTCGATGCTGGTTGTTCTTTGTCTGTGCCTTGCATTCGTTTCTTTTCCTGGTGCTCTCCACCACCAGGACCACGACCAGCGAAGATGATATCTTCTTCTTCTTCGTGGTCATCTTCATCTTCTCCCTGGTCTACTCCGCCCACAGAACTACGTCTTCTTCTGTTGTCGTCGAAGTAGACTTGCACCGCCGCCTTGCCTCGCAACTCCTCCAGCACAGTCCTGCACAGGGCCATCCGCCTCTGCTGCTTCTCCTGCAAGAACTGCTCGCGCCTCCTACTTGCGGCGCCAACCGGGTCCATTCGCTCGGCAACCAGAAGGACGGAGAGTTCCGGCTCTGAAGCTGATGAAGTTCTTGTTAGGGGCCAGCTGTACACGCTTATGCAATCCTTGACCCCGACGCGGACGCTCGCGAGAAAGGCGCGGCTCACACGGAGGATCCGGTTAGCTGGAAGCTCGGATCTTGGTTGTCTCCGCTTGCGTTCTTTGGGAACAATGTGATTGGGTTCATCTTCCCTGGTTCTACTTCGCGTGTCTGACTCTGGTGATCTCCGCCCATCATCGCACGACAGCCTATGCCTATCACCTGTTCCTGTTTCGTCGTCGTGTCCGCGTCGCAGACCGTCTGTTTCTTGCTTTTCGGTATCCGTCTCGCACTTGTTCTCGATGTCTACGGCTTGGGCGGGCCACTGCTTCAGATCCTCAAGATCTTTGTCCTCCTCGGGGTCGTCGTGCAAGTAGTGTCCGAAAGAACCTCCTCTTTGCCGCTTCGGCACCAAGTGATTTGGTACCTCGTCCGCGACGTCCGCATGATTTAACGGGCTCTCCTCTGCACTTTCAAAGGAGCTCTCCTCGCCGAAGTCGAGAAAAGGGCTGCGGTCAAGCTCGCGGGCCGGAGTCTCATCCCCAACATCCAGCGAAGCAAGATCTTCAGGTCCACGCGCAGCCGGCCCCTTATCGTCATTCTCCTTCTTCAGCTTCGTCAGCTGTGGTCGTGAGTACAGGACGACGTCGCTTGACTTCATGTTGCCGGTTTCCCCCTCAGCGTGGTTGTTCATCCGAATCACGTTGACCTCAACCGCGGCGTTTTTTGGGAGCGACCTTACGGTTTGAATCAGGATGACTGGGGGTTTTCGTTTCGGTTTCCTCATGAACTTCTGATTGTTCTTTCTCATTGTCGCCGCGCTCGCGTGATCGCCTCCCGTCCAGGTCCGAAACAGCCCTGAGATGCGATCCTCGATCGCGGCGTACACAGCAGCGTCGCACCTCGCTCCTGCCCTGCATGCCGCGATCGAGGATCGCATTTCATCCACCTTGTCCTCCGTCGCATTCGCGACCGCGAAAAGACGCCCCCGCTCGTCCAGCTCGAGTACGTCGTGTGCGAGCAAAACGTTGACCACCGCGACATTGGCGATCAAATCCTCCGAGGCTGTTTGTGCCTCCATCACCTGTATGGTGGGGCCAGGTGGCAACGATGAACTGAAAAAAAACAGATGTGGTCCTAGAAGTCCGAGCAGAATCGAGCAGGAAGAGAGCTGCCTGCTGCACCTGCTGCAGAGTAATTAAAAAATGTACACGTAGGAGCATCAAGGGTGGCTTTTTGCGGTTGGCAAGCCTGGCGCTGGCACCATTACAACGCCCCAAAGCTGACAGGGGTCCTAAGTAAATAAGCGCCACTCTATGCGCCCTCTTTTGCCCTACTTTCAGGCTCCGCCGACATGGTTTTTTTGTAACTCGAAACAGGGAGTACATTACGTACGGCAACGGCAGCTGATGTACTCCCTGTTTCAGGAATGCCGCTGAAAAACCACTGGTTTTTCAGGATTTTCCCAGCTCGGGAGCTTGGAGAACCCTGAGAAGTCACTGGGTTTTCAGGATCCTGCAACTTTTTAGGATTTCTTCAGGCTAGCTGTCAGACCTGTGGTCCGCAAAATAAATCCTAAGTCGCTATGTATTGCTCTGCTTAGCTTCAGCGAGTCGTGCAACCTGGTCCCTTCGTAACTTGAAACAGGGAGTACATCACGTACGGCAGCTCCAGCTCCCAGCGGGCTGGGACATGGGGGGAGATGGTGGGTGCTGCACCAAAACCACGGTGCATCACCAAAGGATTGCCACGGTGGTCATGTTGTTCGCCTTCTGGAACCACAAGAGTAGCTGGAAGCGTCATCGAGTGCGGGATCAGTCCCAACACGCCCGCGGACAGAAACAACTTCAGGGCCTCTCTTGCACCAGAACTTGATCTTGAGCCAGCAGCTGCACTTGAACTTGTTCTTGCAGGCAAAGGCGGAGGAAGAGCGACGTCAACCGCCTGGGAGTAGGGGCCGATGCACGCCATGGCCCAGGCGGAGATGGACTGGACGTGCGTGACTGTGGTTTCTGCTTTCGGTGGTTGCTCGTTATCCGGCGAGCCTGCAGCTGCGGTGCGGAGGTCGTCTGCTACTTTTTGGCTCAGAATCTGTGCGTCGAGCCAGGCGTCGAGATCGTCCACGCGATCGGCATCAGCTGCATCTTCTTCAACCACTTTCTCTACTTCTGCCGCGGAAGGGGCGGGAGGAAGATCTGGATCCCGCCGTGCGGGTATTTGTGGCGCTTTATTTCCAACTGCAGCTCGAGCTCCTGCGAGGTCGCAACATGACGTCGACCACGATGAGCCACTTCTAGTACCGTTTCGTGTTGTTCTCATGTCGTCGTCGCGGTCCATCATCGTGTGATCAACTACAACTTCATCCGCCACTCCGAAGAGCCTCAGACGCAACATCACTCCTTTCGGCAGCTCCGTTTCGTAGCAGCAGCGGCTAGGCGGGCGTACGGTATTCCCTCCAAACAAAATTTTCGAGTACAACGCATTCACCAATCCGAAGTCTTCTGCCACGTTCTTCAACTGCAGGTCGACGAACAACACCCTTCCCTTCTCCCCGCCGCCGCCCGCCGCACCGACGAAGCCGTGCTCTTCCAGCCACTCGCGGGCGAAGCCAAACACAATCTTTGCCTGCAGCTCCGTGTCCGCGCTCAACTTCGCGAAATTGCGCCGCAGGAACTGGGCCTGCTGGGCTTGCCGTTCCGGTTTCTGCTCCGGGGACCCCGGCGTGGCAGGGGCAGCTGCATCGCTCCCCCCGCTTGCTACGTAGTCTTCCGGCTTCCACTCGACGCCGGCAGGGAGCAGCTCGTGAACGTCGGGTACCAGCTTTTGGAAGTCGATATCGTGAGGAAGAAACCAGAAGGCGGGGGCCGTGGTCGGATTTTTCGTGCTGAATGTCGAGGTCGAGCCCAACTCATCACGTTCTTGCACCTTGTCCAGCTGCTCCAGCAGGCTACTAGTTGTAGAGGACGACGCGCGTTCGTTATTTGAAGATGAGTACACAGGGTCCCAAAACAAACGCTTCGTGTTCGTGTTCGTCCCTCTCTTCGTCGAAGATCGAGTTAGACTTTCTTGAGAAGTAGTTCCAGAGAAAAACCGTGCTCGCGGCTCCTTGTTCTTGTAGTAGTAGTTCCAGCCCTGCTCCTGCTGCAGTTCCGGGGCAGGCAATCCTCCACGACCACGTCCACGACCTCGCCCCTGAAGATGTTCATCATCTACTTCAACTTCTTCTGATGCGGATGAATCCGAATCCTGCTGATCTTCAGCCGCATCATCAAAGTTGGGCAGCGCTTCGAAATGCGTGTCGAAGAAATCTTCGTAGTGTCGGCGTGACAGCAGGCTTCTCGAGATGTGGTTCTTGGTCTCGAAGATCCTCGTGCGTTCGTGGCGCCATTGTTTCCACCCCGGCGCCGGCCCGCAGGCGGTGTGCCTAATAGTAGGTTTCGCCACGACCGCCTGTGAATTTTCGAGCCGCAGAGGCCGAAGCTGCGAGAAAAGCCAGTTGCTCTGCAACGAATCACGATGCTCTTGCAAGCACTCGTCCGACTTTAGGTGTAGATAGGTCAATGGCAGCAGCAGTTGCACCCCGCTCTCCGCCAGTGCTGCTACCGGCGCTAGACAGTCCAACACGGTTTCCATAGAGACGAGCTTCACTGAACGAATCTTGTCGAGGATATCAATAAACTCCGGGCGCGCATCAACGTCGCGCTCCGCTCCAGAAGTTGTACAGCCGCTCGTCATCCCCGTTCGCGTTCCCCCCGTGCTCTCGCCCTCGTACCGCCGCGCCACCTCTGCCACATCGAACATGTAGCCGACGCGATGTTGCTGTTCGTGTTCCTCTTTCTTCATCTGCATCGCGTCGGGGCGCCGGCGTGTACTACCCTCATCAGCGGCCTGAAGGTAGTACACGCCCGCGCCGTGAGAAACCGCCTCGTAGTCGTACCGAGGTTGGTACGGGGGCTTGTGGTCGTCCACTCGGGGGCTCCAGGTGGTCCACTCGGGTGGTACGGGGGCTTGTCGTGTCCCGCCTTCGTTCGGCGTGTTGGTGTTACTCCTCGAGGTGGAAACATCAAATCGGAAGTCGAACAATCGCCGGAGTGCACGAAAGTCAGAATCTCGTCCACGTGTCTCGTCCCCCATGTCGGAACAATCTCCAAGTAGTTGTGCAGCTTCTGCTTCTTCTACCACCACGGGACGAGGCAAAGCAGCCTCAGCTTCCCGAAGTCGTGCCGTCCTCCTGTAGCGCTCGAGGTTTGTGTACAGTTTCGAGCGCACGCACACCGTCTCGTACTCACCGCCTTCGCCGCAAACGTGAAACCCGTTTTCCTCGTGCAATTTCCCAAAAATACCCGCCATCTCCCGCAGGCTTTTCCCCAGGTGCTGCTTTTCGAGCCCCATGGAGCACACCTTCACGAGCACCGCATCGAAGGTTTCCTCCTCATTCATGGCGGAAAGAACCACGCGCTGCGGAATCCGCCACAGAAAGGAGAGGTTCACCAGCCCGAGCCTCCCGCAGACGGCCTCCACGCGCAGCCGCTGGTAGTCGGAGAAAATGGCACCCGAGCAGACGCCGTACAGGTCGGGAAACAGCCGCTTGGCCTCCGAAAGAAGAATAAAGAGGTCCTCCGTCTCGTCGGAGGAGGAGCCGGCAGCCTCGTAAAAGAGCTCTGTGTTCAGCGCCTCGCCACGAATTTCCCTCGATAGAAGCGGCAGCCCCATCGCGCCCGCGATGTCCCGCACAAGTTCGGTGCAAACCGTCTGGTACATCCAGCTGTCGATCTCGGTGTGTTTCCGGAGGTTCCCGATACACACCACGTCGTAACTCTCCAGCTCGCACGCGATTTCCAGGTTGAACAGCGAATCCTTGCCGCCGGAAACGAGCCCGAGCACCTGTTTGTTCCTGTCGGCGCCGGAGAAGGACGAATTTCGCCGCAGAGCTGCACCAAGCGATGTCCCATCGGGCGGTGGAGACGCCGGTGTGCTGCAGGAGCGTTTGGGTTCTTTCGCGCCCGTCCTGGGGGCGGACGTTTTCCTTGCGGGCCGGGGGGGTTTGTTGCAAAAGCACGTCGGCTCGTTTGTTTTCCGCCGCGGTGCGGGAGTCGCCGGACTCGGAGCTGGCTGTGGAGTATGAGTATGCCCCTTCGATATCTTCTCCGACGACGTCGACATAGACGTGACTCCTCCGCTGTCCCCAGACGCGGCTTGCTCTTTCTTCTCGTCCAGATCTTCGTTCTTCCGTTTGTTTCCTTTCTCTCCTGCTTCCGTGATCAGATCTCGATCATGACGATCTTCATCTTCATCCCGGAATTCGTTCATGGCGTCTTCCCACCATTCGTCACTGTCGACGGTGCTGGCCTCATCGTCTTCCACTTCTGATTTGGTTTTGTGGTCTCCTGCGCCCCATCCAGCTTTTCCACATGATCCGGCTTCGGACTTATGGTTCCCCTCCTGCTGCTGGTGAAGATTCCACACGACAGAGACTTCTTCCCGCCCTCCGTCCGCTGGGGTTCTGGATCTACTGGCGGGGGGCGTGGTCTTCGACTTCGTTTTCCCCTTCGTGTTGTTGCTGCTGTTCGCCTTCGGGTTGTTGTTTGTTGAGTTCGCAGCTTCAGGTCGTCCCATGATGCCGCGCCTCCCCACGGGAGGTTCGAACGGTTTTACCAGGCCGAGAAAGTCCTCCGCCTCTTTCTCCGTTGTGGCTGATGTGGAAGCACTTGTACTTGCCCCCTCCGCTCGCAGGCGCGGCGAGCGGGCCGGCACGAGAAGACCCGGCGGGGTCGTGGTGCGCCGGCAAGGTTCTTGCAAGGGGCTGGTGATTTTCTTCACGCCACATGGTGGGGGTTTATTCTCTTTTTTGCCCCCCCCGGCGGACGAGTCGCCACGACTCCCTGCGGGCCGCAGACGAGGGCGATCCGGCGGCGGCAGATGCGGGCCGGAGGACGAGCCGCCGGCAGATGAGCAGGGCGTGGTCGCTGACGGGCCAAGAAAGAATCTCGCTGCCTCCTGCTCAGCCTGCCGAGACAAAGACTTCGTCACCTCCTCCTCGGTCCTTCTGGTTTTCAGGTTCACTTGTTCCCCGCCAGCAACTGCAGATCCAGTTGTAGTTGTTTTTGTTGCCGCTGCGTCTTGTTCCGAGGAGAGGCTTCTCGACTTGTTGTTGTTTCGTTCCGGCCACGCCGGCACTGGCACAATTCGTGAATTATAACCGGCTTCGTGGCTGGTCGTGCTCGTGGAACGCCTGATGGCTTCCTGGTCGTAACTGTGACGCCGCATCGTAGACGTGCTGGCTGCGCGCATGGTGCACGGTGGCAACACACCTTCCACGTCATGCGTCGCGCGCTGTAGAAGCTGTGCCCACTCGTGAAGGACGCCGCTAGCACTCCCGGAAGATACAGTGGAATTCGTTGCTTGTTTCTCCTCGTCCACGAACAAATCGTGGTCTCGAAAATCGTCTTCCTCGTCCTCGGACGAATCGGACGACGCCGATGAAAACAACCTTGCAGATTCTGCTTCACCTCGTACTCCTCCTCTCGTAAATGCCGTTCTACTCTGGCCCTTTGGGTCACACACAGACGAGTAGCCGAAGGGGGAAAGTCGCCGACCGCTCCTCGCCCCGCTGTCACGCCACGTGCTGGTCCGCTCGGTAACATCATTGTTGCTGTAAGGTCGTATCGTCTTCTGCGCCCATGATGTATCGTTTTTCTTCATCGTCTTCTTCTCCTGTTTCATCCGCGTCTCCATGTCGAAGATCTCATCTTTCACTTTCTCGTTTGAGTCGCGTGTTCGTGTGACCCAACTTATCACACCGCTGAAGTACTCGCCTCCAATGTCCTGCTCGCCATCCAATGTCCTTTCGGCCGCGGACGGGGTTTCTCGCCTCCCGCTCCAATGTCCTCGCTTGGAGGTGTTGTAGTCCATCCTCGTGCCCGCGCGGCCAGACGATGTTGTAGATGCCGGCGCTGGCGGAAATACTTTTGCGCTCGTCTGGTCGCGCCGAAGGCGAGGACCCATCTCCGGAGCACTGCAGCTCTTTGAAGTAGGCGTACTAGGGTAGCTCGCGCTGCGAGTGCGACAGACGTCCGATGGTCCTTCCGAGTCCATGATTATACACAATTTTGGTGAACTAAGTTGTGACTCAGTGTTTGGCGGAGGCAGGTAACTAAAAAAACTACGCAGCTCGATACATAGATATAATATAAAGTTAGTGTATTACATATACATGGCGAAACAAAAAAATGCCAATCTTCTCTGTGCGATCTACAGCTCCTGTGTGTAATACGAACATCCACATCCTGAGGTTTCATTTCAATAGATACTGGGTGTAGCGCTAGCGACGCTTTGATTCGGTTAACGGCATCAGCACCACGAAAGAACTAAGAAGGTATACTAGGGGTAGGGTGCATCAATCAATTTATTACTCACAAAGAAAGCATAGAGGGTTTGGTGCCCTCTTCACTCGTCATAGGGCACACAACAATGTTGCGCGATTGAATCGATCTTCGCTGACCTTCACGAAATCATTTAAATAAAAGCAAGGATCTCCTCCTGGACTACCACATCCTACTTGTTGCGGGCGGCGACTACAGATCTCTTGGTCATAATCAGCGACTTTACAGTAAATTAAAGATCACTTCAGATTTCTGATCTCGTACTTGTTCTTTTACTTTTCCATTTATGCTCAGTACTCTTTCGGGCGCGGGCGAGATCGTCCAGCATACATGTGGGATGCATTTTTTCCGGTACCGTACTGCAGCTAATTTAGATGCGCCGCGTGGCTTGTACATGTACAAGCAACTTCATCATAATTCTCGTTCGCAGTGAGCTGTGTGTTTGTGTGTGTGGCAGCGCTGCTTCTTTGGCTTTCAATTGAATTTCATCCTTTCATCTTTATCACTGCGCGCGAGTGCAACTCTGGGCGAGCAGTTGACGTTGAGAGGCTGCACAAGCATTTGGAGCCTCAAAGCGGTTCAAGTTTTGTGCGCTGCGGCTTCGGTTCGTTTCCATTTGCGAAAAAGAAAATGCGAACGACCCCATCGAAAGGCGCTGCAGCTGCAGCCAAAGCCGTGCTAGACGCCGAAATTCAAATTGATTTCGATGTAAACATAGGCTGCATGTTGATCATGGTGGTCGTAAGCGTATACGGTAACCTCGACCTCGTCCTCCATTTTTTTATACTACTGCAACAACTTTGCACAACCACGACAAGAACCCAAGCCCCTAGAGGCACCACCCGGCGCACACCAGAAGTAAGTACTTAGCTGGCGGCGGGCGCATAATCTCGCCCCCGGTCGTCGTCCAGGGTTGCAAGTCATGCGTGGACCACTACGGTGGATCTTCATGCGGGCGAATACCGTAGCAGGAACAACCTCCTTATATCCGGTCATCAAGCGGCCCTCCTCTTCTTCTGGAAGAGCAGCATGACTTCGCGGAAATTGTTCCGGACCTCGTTCACAAGCTCGAAGTTCAGCCGCGGGTCCTGTAGCATCATTAGAAAAGGTTGAAAAATTCCGCTTCCTACGGCTGTAATTTGCTGAGCGATAGGGGCCAGCGACTCACGACAGGTGGACATGGAACGACACAGCCTGCTCGTAGGCCGTGGGGGGGCAAACGCAAAGTAGTCGGAGATTAGTTATCTGAACGATCCACCTAGACCTCGTCGCTGGAGGGAGGAGCAATCTCCTGCGAATGGCACCAAGGAGATGAGACCACGGCAAGCCTACGCCTGGACCTATAGAACCTGACTTTTTTCAACCCTTAACATCAGCTGCGAGATCTCGTCCTCACACATGCACTCGGGCATCACCGCGACGTGCAGCCAAAACACCTCTTCCAGGGTGCGTCGCCGCATCCCACGGAAGACCGCGTCTTCCGTCCCCGACACCTTGATCCGGACACCAATGCGCAAAATTCCGTGCTTCAAAAAATCCTCCTGGAAGTAGGGGGGGTGGATATCCGGGGTAGCCAGCTGGTGCGTGGTGGAAAACGAGGGCAAGACGAGCGGTTCGTGCGGATTTGCATCTCCATCTTTTGGATTCCCCTGGTGCTCAACGGAGGGATCGCGGCTACGGCGGGGAGGTGGGTTAAATCCACGTCCTTCCGACGTGCTATTTTGGTACACAGCAATCAGCTTCTGGTAGCTAACTGGAAAGCGTTTCCTGTGCAGTCGGAGAAAGTGCGGGTAGATGACTTTGTCAAGAAAGCCGTCAACTGTCTCGAACTCCATGCACGGACGAAGACTGGGGATAGACGTTGTACTCTCAGTCTGTTTCGTCTCAGCGGTGTCGTGATAGCCACCTCCCGGTGTTTGTGGGAGATTCCTGCTCCCGCTCGTAGTTTCCACTCGTTTCACCTCCCGCCAATATTCCTCATCTCGGCATTCGTCCCAGCTGAGTCCTGTGAAGGAGTTCGCCCCCTGCGCAAACGCTTCGGCGATATTTCTGCCGGGTAAGACTTTTCGTTCCGTCGGGCGGAACCATCCCTGCTTGTCGTCGATGAAGAGAGACGCGGCGCGGATCAGAAATTTTCCGTCGTCAAACGCATTCAGGGGGACGGGAAAGGAGTTGTTGTTCTGAAGGTAGGCTTTCGTCGCCGGGTCGGCGGCGTTCTTTGCATCGTCCCCGTCGAGAAAGTCTTCGTGGAGAGCAGGTCTTGCACTTCTCCCTGTGAACTCATCGGATGCTGATGATGAAGCTTCATCCGCCTCCTTCTGTTCCTTTCTTTTCTCCACTTCCCTGTCAATTTTCGCTTGCTCCAGGTTCACGCCATGCACAAACACGTACTCCCTCGGGTAGTTGTCCAAATAGCTCGCAGTCTTCGCGAACAGTGCGTCGATCGTTTTGTTCAACACCCTAATCGCGGCCCTGCTTCCATCCAATTCGATCGCACCGTAGCGCGCCCAGCCGACAGTGACTATGCAACGGAAATTTTGCGTCCCTCCGGCGCAACAGCAATTTTATACTCGATGCTGCAGCTCCTGCTCCTCGTTCTGCGACAATAAATTACTTTCTTACAGATCGAAAGCTTGCTCTCGCCCTGCCTAGTGCAATATTTGTCCCAAAAACACGCTTTGGCCCCCCCGCCTACACAAATTGAAAATGAAGTTATCCCATCGGAGTCGGCCAAGGGCGTGCTTTGGTCTACTCTTTGAGTCGGCATTTGGCCCAGCCGCCTCTGAGACGCTGACTTGATGCAACTTGCTGCTGGCCTTGTTTTTCGTTGATTTGGTAGTGAGAGAGAGAGAGAGAGACTGTCACCCAGCTACGAGAACCGTAGAGGGGGCATGGTTCTCGGTGTGGCTACCACGCGGCAAAGGCTTAGAGCTGACCCCTGAGCTCCCTCGCCACTGATACGTATTGACTTGCATGCTGGTATAAAAAACGTTGATAAGTCAATTGGTGAAATAAAAAACGAGCAGCAGCGGGCGGGAGGGACTACATAGATTGCCATCGCTGTGCCTAGTGGCGGCCGCGATGACACAGTCGCCGAAAAAGCCACCCACTTCGAGGAAGAGGTCCGTGTGTGCGCGGTAGTGCTCTAGCTCCGCGGAGATCGGGCAGTCCAGTGCGTGTTTGCGCCGCACGGCGTCAGCGATCAAATCCCTCTGCGGCAGCACGAAGAAGTAGGGCACCGCGCGCGGCGCGAACCGACTGCTTGTAGCTTGAGCTTCCTCCTGCTCGCTTTCGCTTTCCGATTCCGTCATAGCGATCGCGACTATCTCGTCGTCCGTCTGCTTCGCCACGCGGGCTTGGAAAGACTGGACCTCGCCGTAGGACACCGGGATGTCCTCGAGTCTGGTCGGTAGACTCAACTTCTCCAGCACCACGAACAACGGCGACTCCATCCACTTGTGAATCGAAGGAATGGCTGGCCGCTTCTCTTTCCCCTCCAAATCGACCACGTTCAGGTGCATGTCGTGGACATGGTTCAGTTGCAGCTCGTTTCTGAGCAGCGTCATCGCCCCCGGCATGTCGTGGCCGTTCTCGAGGTGGTGGAGAATGAGCACGTCAAAGCGAGAATCGAACAGCTTGTGAATGACGGATGTGTGGTTCAGCTTATTTCCAGGTGGTGGCCGCGTAGCGGTCGCGCTCGCGCCACCGGAACCGGTACCAACACCGGCCTCCGCATCTTCGGCCGCGACAGTAAATGTGTCCGGGTGGATCCAGCTGCTCTGTGGCGCACGGTAGAAGTCGTCCACCTCCTTTCGCCCCATTCTTCTAGCCTGCACGAAACTCGCCCACGCGTCGGAGAGAATCGGGCCCTCGGACCGCTCGAGCAGGTGGCAGCACGCGTCGCAGTAGGTCTTGGAGAGCGAAGTCAACGGCGCTTCTTCTTGGGTCGACGTGTTGACTGCTTCCGTCGGCTGTGTCCTTGAGTTTAGGTAGCAGTTCTCGTATGTTTCCTCGACCAAGTCTTCCTTCGCGAACCCCAGGTAGCTCCAGTGCGCGCTGCGAAACGCGTTGGAGTTCAGCGTGCCGTAGTAGCTTGCCGGCCGTTTCGTGGTGTAAAGGTAATCCAGCCCCCGCTGCTGCAGCGCCGCTTGATTCGTGTCGATCTGCAGCTCTGCGAGAATGCGGTCCAGCGCGTCCTGCTCGGAGATGCTTTTGTTTTTCTCGTCCTGCTGCTTCGAAGAAAAGTACTCCCCGAAGAGTCTCGAGTTTTTCGGGTCCCCCGCATAGATGGCGTTGCCGTTCCGCAAAATCACCGAGTCGCTGTCCTTGAACGGGGCCTTCGACCGTTTGTTCTTGTGGTCCTCCAACGCTTCCTTCCACTTTTTGCGCTCGTTCTCCAGGAACTTCGCGTGTTTCTGCACCTCCAGAATCGACAAACCCGGGTAGTTCGCGAGGCTGTTGGCCGCGTAGGTCTTGCACGTGGTTCCACCGCTGCCAGGGTCACAGGCCGGCGACGAGGCACCTCCTCCCACGACCGTCCCGTTCGTTCCGTTCTCGCGGCCGTCTCCGACGTCTTCCCCCGCCCCCGGCGACGCGATCGATGTACTACTATCCACCACGACCGAGTCCACTGCCCGCACCGCCGATACGCAGCGCTGAAAGTTGATGTTCCGCCGCACCCGCGCCACGTGCGACAGGGTCGCGAACACGGGCTTCAGAATTTGGGGGTGGACTCCGTGCACGTCGTCGAACCGCACTTGCACCATCATCAGTATCCTCCACAGGTCGTGCTGCACCCGGCGCATCAGGTAGTTCACGTCCTGGTCGAACAGTTTGCTCTCCACACTCCGGTGCAGCTGGATCCGCCACCCGAGCGACTGCGGGTCCGTGAAGTGCCCCAGCAGGTCGAGCAGGTTTTTCAGCACCGAGTAGCAGAACCACTGGTGCACGGGCTTGTGGGTCTCCATCGCCAGCGCCCGCGTGCCTATCCGGCTCCGCAGGAAACGCCGGATCGGGGGCGCGCTCGACTGCGCCTCGCCGGAGAGGATCACGGCGTTGGGGCCCTTCTTCACGTCCAGCTCGGTTTCGTACACGTGCTCGTAGGTGCGGACGTACTGGTAGTCGCCGTCCACGGGGTGTGCCTGGGATGTGCCGTCGTCGTACTCTTCGAGCAGAAGCCGGGGGCCGCGCGGCTCCGCCCGAGGGGCCGGCGACGCTCCTCCTGCAGCTGATGTTTCTCCAGAAGTCTCGGAGGTTTTTCCACCGTCAGCACCTGCTGGGGTCGAAATCGAATTTGCGTCGGCAGCAGAAGCACCAGCAGAAGAGACTTTATTGTTATTCCCACCACCGCCTCCACCTCGCATGGAGAAAACCGGCACTCGGCCGCTCTTCATCTCCTCCTCAAACACCCTCGCGCGCTCGTGAATCTCGTTGTAAGCGTCCCATTGCATGGGAAACGCGTCGAAGTTCGGGTACGCCTTCGGCTTGTCCAGAAACGAAAACAGCGGCTGACTCACCCACCAGTCGATGGTGCCCAGACAGGGTCGGTCGATCGGGAGCACGTCCTTCCATTTATGGGAAGTCTTCTGATTGTTCTGGGCCGCGGCAGCGTTAGAGAGAGCGGCGAGGTGCCGTAAGGAGAGCCACAGAAAAGCGGTCAGTAGCCGCTTCCAGGCAGCAAGCGGAAGCGCGCTAGATCGCAAGCGCATCATCCGCGGCGAGGAAAGTAGACGAAAAGAACTAGTTGTGCTCATCGTGGTAGCAGCTCCACGTCAAGTAGCTTTATAATCTGCATCTTGCAGATGCAGTTGCAGTTGCAGCTGCAGCTGCTTTGTCGGGAATTTATTGTTCTGGAGGAGCTGCGAAAAGCTAGAGCAAGAGCTACTTTACTGTTTCTGTTACTGTTGATAGAGATAAAGTAGATTGACAGATACTGGCACGTTTACAACCTACACACAGAGAGGTTGAGATTTGGTCGATAGTACAGGAGGTACAGGTAGTGGTAGTGGTCAAAACCAGTACAACTGTTCAAGAATACCAATACGTGGTCACATTTTGATTTTAGGTATGTACTAAAGTAGAAGTACGCGGCCTCCCGAGCCCGACCAATAGGATTCGTGCGGTTCTTATCACCGACATTCATGCAAGATGTTGATGAGCACGCTAGAAAAAAACCACGCCGATTGATACGACACATTCTACTATCGCAAAATGTTGAAACTGAAAGCCAGAATGCCACAACTTTTTATTCGCTCTTCCGGTTCCGGCGCCGTAAACTTTTTCACTCGCTGTCGCAGCGACGTTTCTTGCGATGGATCTACTGCCCCTCCCCAGGGAAGAAAAATCGCGAAAGTAATACCTGTAGCCTTCGCACCCTCGCCAGGCCGGTGGCATTGCGCTTGGTCTCGTATGATTTCCTAGTTTTTGAGTTTCACTGCGGCGTGTTTCCAGGAATCAATTATCAGGCGAAACGTTTATTCTTGCGTTCGATGAAGGCAATGGCCAACCATCGCGTAATCGATCGTAGCATGCCAATCTCGATATCGGTGTCTCTGTATCTTCTCTCACCACCTCGTCACCTTGTCAGCGACTCGGATGATGGCATCACGATCACGTCCTCGTCGTAGAAGAAATTTTGGTCTGAATTCTCTGCTAATGGAGATGATGGTGGAGGACTAGCTTATAAATATACGTAACACATTTTTTTTACATAGCGGTACGCTTACGTGACGGGTCTGTCTGACGCTACGCAACTGACAAAACTGCCGCGGTAAGTAGGTGAAAAATTGTGACACCTATGTTTCACACGACAGTGACTCAAAACTGAAGCGACCATCTCTTTAGTGTATCCATCGGCGAACCATCTGCAAACGCGCTCTAGATCCTGATCGTCGTTGTCGCCCCGTAGCCCGGACCCGCGCCGCCTCCAGAAACAATGACGGTCGCACCATTTGCTTGCCCGAGCATGTTCTGTGGGGCCGAGCCATACTTGTTGTACGCTCCTGGCTGCGCGCCGTACTGTTTTCCCTGTCCCTTGTTGTTCCCGTACCCGCCGCACCCGCCATCCCCACCGGACACATAATTTTTCGCCGCCGCCGAAATCTGTCCCAGCTCCCGCGTGATATCGATAAGGTTCATGTGGTGGGCGGCGATCAAGCATTCCACGCACGTGGAGATGGCGTGAAAAAGGATCATGAGGAGGTACTGGACCACGAACTCGGGCCTCTTCACGACCGAAAATACGAGCTTGGTGTGAGTGCTGTCGCTTCCGGAGTAGTAGTTGCTCCCACCTCCACCTGCCGCCCCTGCTGACGCCGGCCGCATTCCCAGTAGTGGCGCAGCTCCCCCGTTGATGCCGGCGACTTGAGAAAAAGGCTGCTGGACTTGAAACTGGACCGATGCCCCCTGAAACCGGGAGCTCGTGCCGCCACCTCCGCCGTAGAGGAACGCGTTCGCATTCAGTGTCTCGTATCGCTCCACCATGGTAAGGTAGAGGTTGAAGCAGACCAGGAGGAAGCCCATGTAGTACGTCAGCAAAAGCGACATCATGAGGGAAAAAACCACGCGACGCCGCCGCTGCTGGTTCTGCATAGACTGAAACTCGTCATTCAGACTGCCCTCGTCCGTCGAATCGTAATTCATCATCTGAAGCAGCGGATTGGGTTGATTACCATTACTTTTACTGTACCTATAAGAACTGCACGGACCAGCGAGTGTGCGTACCAGGAGTATTTGGAGCACTACAGCAACAAACTTCTACGATGATCCATTTGATTTGCATACTCAAAATACCGCTGAGACGAGGCAGAAAAGGGCGCCGGCGCCGGCCAGAAGGGGCAGAAAAAAGTGCGCCGCCAGTTCGTGCACCCACAGGTTGTAGAAGTTCACCGCGAACAAACACAGCAGGGCGACCCCGAACAAATGGCACGCCACGCCCCCCTTGCTCCCCGTGGTCCCCTCGCTGCCTTCCGCACCAACCGCTTGGTTCAGTCCTTTCTCCGTCGCTCCCTCCGGCAGGTGCTTCACCGCCCCCGAGCCTCCGACCCACTGGTCCTGGGCGGCGTCGTTTTTCTCGTGCTCCAGCAGGTCGTAGCCCGCAGCAGCACCGTTCTTCTTCGCCGCCTCCGAAGAAGACGGCGGACCAGTCCTGGTCACGTTCCGCAGCAGGATCAACGCCATCACGGTCGCGAACACAACGAAGATCACCGCCGCTGTGTTGATCAGCAAGTCCCGACTGCCGAGCTTCGGCGCATTCGCGCAGGCCGACTGGCGTAGCCCGGCGAAGCAGCGGAGCGACTCGCCGTTGTGGTGGAACACGGCGTTCAGGGTGGTGAAAAACACAAAAAAGGTCTGGAAAAACAAAAAGCCAACGGTGAACCAGAGGCCGATCTGGTTCAAGGTCCGGCTCGTGAACACCATAGGCGCGAAGTCAATGGCCTCCTTCAGATCTGCGGCGAATGGGGTTGAGGTGGTAGTCACGAACCATATCAATGTCACTGGGGGAATTCACGGGGTTCGACCCACGCTTACATTACACTAATGATCAACAGTTAGGGTAAAGTCTACCCTTAAGCGAGTCTAAAGCTGCAGCCAAGCCCGGGCTTAGTTGTCGTTTCTTGAGCGCCGGCCTAAACCGTCA
>RXOD01004277.1:0-24873 GCA_005223375.1 Amoebophrya sp. AT5.2
TGTATTCTCTTGTATTCCGTCTCATATTTTGTGTTGTATTTTGTCTCGTATTTGGTCGGTACTGCTAGGGAGGGAGCTAGCACTGCAAAGCGACGGGCAGGGGTTACAAGAATGAGTTGGCTCATTTTCCTGTGTTGTCTTGTATTTTGTCTCGTATTTCGTGTCATATTCTGTCTCCGCAGTCGGCGAATCATCTACCTGGTAGAAATGCCGCCGAAAATGGGTTTTTCACCCCTCTAAAGGTAGATTCGAAGGACGAGCCGTGCGCGTGGGAGTCGAAGGAGACGCTGCGGAAGCTGATCCTGGCCAAGAAAGTCCAGCTATCACGAGCGTTGCGCCTTAAATTTTGCTACTGCGTTGAAGATGCTAAAAAAATCTGCATTGATTGATTGAGGCTCCACTGAGGGGGTGCGGGGCTGGAAGAATGTGCAGAAAGGTCTAGAGCTAGACGTCTTGGGGTGCTCTCGAGCGCGGAGGCATCTTCTGTGCTATGCCTTTTGGGTATGCCTGTACCTCTACCTACGTAGTAGAAAGACCAAGTAGACTGGCATCCGCAGAGGCCTCGCCGCCTGCGGAATCTAGGTCGGACTAAGTGGAAGTGCAGACGAGTGGGCTCTTGTTTTGGAGGCATGCGCATGCCAGAGCTAGACCGACGGGCAGCTTTTCAGCGGGTCTTGCTCATCCCTCTTCTCGACCACCCTGTATAATCCTCATGCAACGCGAAACAGCAGAACAACACTCACACTCGCACTCCCCCGGGTCGAAATGCGCTCCGTCACCCTCCCTTGATGTAGTTGCTGCTTTTTTTTGTACTCGTTAAGTTTTTCAAGAAGATCAAGATTAAGGCGTAGAGCTCGCCATAGCGGTACCGCGTGCTGTACAAGTCTGCCTCGGGAGACCGAGACTACTACGAAGTCCGGCTCGCGGGCGAGAAGGTGCACTTAGGGCTAAAGATGCTACAGTGCGGCATGGCCAGAATCGCGCCGGGAAATCAGGTACCGCCTGTACTACACGATTCTTGAGTAAAAGTATCTATACACTGGGTATTTTAGAAGTCGTTGGTTCAGGAATGCTAGGTGAATCAATGTGGACCGTGAGGATAAAATCGTTGACCATGTAGTTGCTGAAAAAGAACCGATTGCAGAAGTAAGTATAGAATAGTGACGTGTAGAAGTAGAACGAGCTTCAAGATCAAGGAGGAGCCCTCGCACCAAATCGCGTTCCGCCCCATCCTCGGAGAAGATCCGCCCCATCAAGAATCGGTCATCACGACATCGGCATCTTCAGGTGAAGTCCCTCGGCTTCTACTCGGAGCTCGAGCAATGCGAGAACGAGGCCAAGTCGATCGGCACGGGCGTGCATGCTTCCACCGGCATGGTGCGCGAGGTCTCCAACGCCGCGGACTCACCGGAGGACTTCCTCTCGAAGAACAAGGAAAAACTCCGCCCCTGCGTCGTTGAGTTCATTAAGGACGCGGGCTGCTACCGGGTGGTGTGTTTGCCCACCGTGGAAGACCCGCAGTACGTCACGGCGCAGATTCTCCTCAGCGGCGTACAGAACCCAACGTTTAGGAGGTACTACTATCTAACTTTTTCTTTGATCCATCGATCGAGTTCGAGAACGAGGAGGACAGCGGCTCACTCCGTGGTGCGCATGACCTCCTGGTGATTGGTGAGGATGTACGTTGACGTTCCCGGCGCCACGACGGAAAAAACTGAAAGGTAGCAATGTAGTGGTCACGCACAAATGATATTTGTAAGTGAACATATTGACAGGGAAGCCGGCGGTGTGGAGGTCGAGGCACAGCCGGGCAACGGAGCTTTCTTCGCGCGCGCATTCGCGCTGGAACGGCTCCTCGGCCGCGAAGTTTCCCTCCGCGTCGAGGCCATCCAGAGACAAGGAGCACCGGGAAGCCAGACGGTACGCTGTTCGTTGCATGGTCATGCTGTAGTTTTGCCCACAACTTAAAATTGGTACGTCACCGAAACGGAATGTTGAGTATGACTACGGTTACCACGCAAGAACAAGAACTGCTCATTGAAAATGGCCCGCGCGGCAAGGGCCGCAACAGTGAAAATTTATAACACAAAATCCACCATCAGGTCTTCTTTCTCGGTTCCCTCGTCCACCCCGTGAAAGGATCCATTGCGGAGTTCTTTCTCGAGGAGGGATACGGCCTCTACGTCGACTGGTCTGCCGCCAAGGCGTACTCGGGGTGCGATGCGTTGCAGAAGGCGCAGAAGCGCGCCCAGGACGCCAAGAAGCGCAGGTGGAAGAACTGGGACGGCACGGAAACCAACGAGCGCTTCGAATTCACCGGGAAGGTCACGGAAGTGTGCAGCGGGGACGTGCTGCGGATTGTCGATACGGACTCGCCGCAGCGAGTGGAGAGGAGGTGCTTGTTAGAGTCTATACGACTACGTCTTTTTGTTGATGTTTCGTATTCGTTCCTTCTAGCTCGCTCTGTCTACGAAGGGGGAATGAACGACCAGGCGATGATCGAACGACACTGGGATGTTGACAACACCGATGAGGCTGTAAGTAGGTCCTCCAACAATTTATTACAATAAATATTATACAAACAGGTACTACCTCGCTTCTGTCCGTGGTCCCCAGGTGGTCCGCGGCAAGCAGGACGAGGGTTGGGCTCCCCACGTGATTGAGTTCATGCGCAAGAAGCTGATCGGAAAGCAGTTCAAGGTGCGGCTCGAGTACAAGAAGAACATCAGCGTGTTCGGCGAGGGCGCCCACCCCCCGGCGAGCAACGAGGCGAACGGAGACATGTACTTCGTTTCTCTGCTGGATGCGAACAAGAAGAACTGCATCATCGAGGCGGTGGAGGCCGGGATGTTGAAAGTACTCGCGAACACTGGCGGCGCGGACAGCATGAACGAGCGATCGCGAGACTTCGACCTGCTCATGGAAGCAGAAGCAGTGGCGATGGCCGGAGGGAAGGGCATCCACTTGGGCGAAGAGAAAGCGCCCAAAATGCCGGTATCTATTGCTCATTTCTCGCCTCGAACTCGTCATGATGCGCCCCAATCAATCACACAATCAATCTTGTAAAGAAAATAACTATAACTCCAGGTGATGACCGAGCTGATCCTTCAGCCTCCAAACGCGCCCAAGGGTCGCGGTCCCTCCACCAAGAAGGAACTCACCGAGCGCGCCAAGGCGTTCGAGTCGCAGCTCTCCGCCAACCGCAACGGGCACTTGGCTGTGGTTTCCTACATCATGAACGGGTCGCGGATGCGGCTGAAGCTCGTGCACGAAAAGATCCACCTCACGTTCCAGATGAATGGTATCCGCGCGCCCAACGCCGAGCGCCTCGGCATGCCGGCACACGCCGCCGCGAACGTCCCGAAGCCAGAACCCTTCGGGACCGAGTCGTTGCAGCTCGCCCGCGAGCTGTGCATGCAGCAGGACGTGAAAGTGACCATTGACCGCGTCGACCCGGCGGGGGCGTTCCAGGGAACGCTCTACCTGCAGAAGGGCACGCAAAAAACGGACATGGGCATGATGCTGCTGGAAAAAGGCCTGGCCTACTGCGACCAGTGGTGCAACAACAACGCGTACTTCAACGCGGAAGCAAAGGCGAAGGCCGCAAAGTAATCTACTTTTCATTCCTGCTTTTCTTTGGTGCCGGAGAAGATTCTCTCGTCTAGTAGGTCTACTACTTTCTGTTTCTCGTTCTCCTTTCATATTCTTTCTAAATCTAAAATCCTAGCTATACTAAAGTTAAACATCAAGCAGAAGCAGAAGCAAGTTAGAGATTTCGAGAAGTGTCAATTTGATGAGGATCATGACTCGAAGATTGATGTTTGCGTATAACCTAAACATCACCGGCACCACCAGGCTGAACTACTGGTCCGTTGAGCACGACGACCAGGCCGCGGTCGTGACGGAGCAGGTCGCGTCCGGCACCCCTATTCGTGGCGAGATCTCTACTATCAACTCCCTCGACTCCTTCTACGTCGTGCCGAGTGGCGGTGCCGAACTGAAAATCCAGAACGAGCTCGCCCAAGGTGTGTCCAAGTTCGAGGAGTTTTTGGGTGGGGGGAGCGGGATGCAGCCGTCGAAGCGGGGGCTGTACGCGGTGCAGTACTGGGAGGACAAAAAGTGGTACCGGGGCCGCTACGAGGGGAAGGGCAGCGAGGGCCTCTACAGCTTCTTCTTCGTCGACTTCGGCTACAAGGCAGACGTGGACCACGTGCGGAAACTCCCGGTGGGGAACTCGCTCGCGACCGCGCCGGCAACCGCGAAACACTGCGCCCTGTACGGCGTGAAAACGAACTTAAGGGTTGAATAAATTCAGGTTCAGGTCCAGGTGTAGGTTTGCTGAAAGAATTTGCTGGAGCTCTTCTCTTCAGGGACTAGGAGCAGCAGGGGTCAGAGGTCATGAAGTATGGGTATGCGTATGCTCCCCCCGAGAAGGCTGCAGCTTCTTGTGTGTGCGGTTCCCACCCCAGCATACCTCGGTTGCAGCCATAGGAAGCCAATGCCGGCGAGTGCCCTGCTATTGGTGTCGGGTTAACGAACAGAGCCAAGAAGTGCGGCTTGATGGACCCTTATCAGCCGAGTATCGCGGGGCGATGGCCATGGGTGCTGGGATCCGATAACGGCTAACGCTAAACCTAAACCTGAAGCACGACCTGGATTTTTTCAACCTCTAACGAACGATGAGTTCTGGGAAGACGCGTGCGAAAGCTTCTTCAAAAAGACAGACAAAAAAGCGGTGAACGGTACTCGTATAAGTATGTGATCCTGGTCTAGTATGCTGCACTTCGTGAATTGGTTTTTGTTCGTGATTCGATGCTGGTGTTACGCTGCGCTGCTTCTCGTTTTCACGACGCCCGCAGCCCCCACCGAGCTACATACAACAGTACAACGAACTACAACTACATAAATAAATATGTTTAACGCTGTATTAACGACGAGTGTTCGTGCGCGCGCGCGCCTGCACCACAGTGTTGAGTGTCGTGATCAAGCTGGACACTTGCATCTTCAGAGGCTGATGTACAGCATGCTTCACCCGCGCGACACATCATTTCTTGTCCGTCAGGTACCATCGAGGGATCTTCCGGCGCTGGCCAGAACAGTGTGGTTCTTTTCCTATCCAACGGCATTTGCCTGAACGAGTCGCTCCTCAAGGACGCGGTTGCCCGCCTCACCCGAAAGGAAAACAAGCCGTCAGCGCCGGCCGACTACGCGGCATGGCAGAAGTCCCAGGCCGACGCCAAGCGGTCGCGCAACAAGATGTGGCGATACGGAGACGTCGGCAGTGACGACGAGGACTATTGAGCGTAGGATTTTTGGCAGCAGAAGCTGCAGAGTTTCGTTTTCTTAAACGGGGATGTTGTCGAAGACGAAGATCGTGTAGTTGTAGTACGCTGAACCAGGGGTATTTCGTGATTTCATAGATTGACGAACGCGAAGAAACGAATTCTACAACAACCTACCAGCAAGCTTTTCTCAACGAGACCAAACACGGTTACGGCTGATCTGATCTATTTCTATTTATCGTCCATCGGCATCGCGCGTGCGGCTATTATGGAAAAAGAGTGCCTTGGGCGGACGAGGAAGCCTGCCAACAGACTCCGTCACGCCGTTCGGCTCTCGATGCCAAGGAGAACTTTCGCATTCCAAAGTTCGAAGAACCACGACAACGCTCCGACAGGAGTTCAGGGACTTTTCTATCGCGGGCACCGATTCAGGTTCAGATTCAGATTTTTTCAACGACGGAGCGGATATCGAAGTCCGAATCCCTACAAAGAAAAAGAAGAGTATGAATGTACGAAATCGTGCGCGACTAAAAGTACAAAAAACGCGGAACAGTACCTGTGTTGTGATCATGTGATCCACCACCGCCAGTCATCGGATTACTTATATATATTTTTCTTAGTTTATAATAGTCGATCTCGATCTCGATCGGCGGGAGCAGATTTCGGCTTTGGCACTGAGACTGGCCTCAAGAACGCAGCAGGTTATGTCGCTGCTCAAACAAGAGAATACAGCACCCAAAAACCTCTTCATGAACTCAGCTTTTTGAGGAAGATTCGACTGATCGCCATGAAGCTCGAGCACCAAGAAGAAAATAAAAGCACGATATCAATAGATGTAGAAATAAGACCACTCCCTCTCTCGCAGAGAGCGGTCGGTCGTGAGTTCCTACGTCTACTGCTATCAGAGAACTGGCGATTGAATCGATGTTTGTTCCCCCGGGTTCCTTGACGAATTTTTCAGTGCGTGGAAGAAAGAATGTCGTGAAAATGAAATTGGAATTGGTCGTGCGCACGATTTTAGTAGCAGAAACTAGAAGTACTTGTACATGTACTTCTACTTGATCGTCAGCATCATATGCCGAAAGCGATAAACGTAATAAAAGCGCGCTGTCGTGATTAGGAGCAGCATGTCGAACAAGCTGAAACTTTTATTTTGCTCCTCGTCCGAAATTTCGCGAAAAAAAAAGTTCATCAGTTCCCTCCGAAACCAAACTACGTCCGCGTGCGTATCTTGTCGCTCATCCTGCGTCTGGCATATCGATGTCATCCCTGCTCAACCTAGCGGAGCAAACGCGCACCTCTGTCCGGATCATCGCCGAGAGACACATCGCCGTCAACATCTTGATCATCGATCTTGATCTTCGACTGTTTTCTATCTTCACGTCGATTTGTGCATTAGGTACAAGACTCACCTCCACACCATCCGCAGATTCTTGATTCTTCATTCATCTGTAGCTACCTACTTAAAAAGTGACTGACCCGCATCCAGGCAGCATGCGCGCGCTCTGTCGCAGATTCTGCGCCTCGGCCGCCGTCGCGGTCGCGATAGGGGACATCTTCCGGGGAGGTGCTGCCACCACCTTTGGTGGCATCAAGAATCGCATGATGAAGTCGTTCCGTCCTGGCCGAGACTCGTCTTCTCTCGGCAACCAGTCGTCCATGGCTGAGTCGCTTGGAGCAGGCACCGACTCGCTGGGCAACTGCAACACGAATTCTTTGGGTTTGGGCGCGACGAGAACCTGCACGGTCGCGCAGCGGCTCGGCCTGACGACGCTGGGGTTGCCGTCACTGGGGTTCACGCGGGAAGGGGAGGCCCACGACGAGCACCTGCACGGGAGGGATAGCTCGATGCACGACGGGTTCCTGGGGCTCAAGCTGATGACGTTATGTTGAACAAAAAAGGACCAGGTGGTAGAGTCAGAGTGACCGAGGTGGTAAGTACTGTGTAGTCGGTCCCTACTTGGTCTTGGAGGGTGGCAACTGCCGATTAAGGCGCTCGGACCCGCACGAATGGAATCAAGAATACTGCCAAAGACTGCAAGCAGGGCAAAAGGACGCCGCCTAGAAGGGTGCCGAAGATTTGTTGTCAGCGTACAACTACTTCTACACTCATTCATCTACGAGGCGCAAAAGTGCCAGCCTTGCCGACCGCTTATAGTCCCTCGTCAGCTGCTCCTGCTACTGCCAACATCTTGCTAGGGCAACCAAAGGCGACCCGAAGAGCCCCCCCGCCTCCGCAAATTCACGTATACCACGACTTAGGCTTAGCCACTTACGATTACAACCACCTGGTCCCACCATAGACATGGCTGCCGTTCTCGGCCGCGTGGCGGGGCTGGTGGGGCACAGAACCGGGGCTGGTGTGGCGGGGCTGGCGGGGCGGGGGCAGAGGAAGTACGACGTTGTTCTTGGAAAGCCCGCTTCCGCAGGGACGTCCCTGCATCTTCTCCAGTCCAACTGGCGGCAGCACAGACAAAGACGGTGCTGCCGCTAGTTGGACTGGAGAAGGTGCAGGGACGAGCTTGTATTCAACCGCGAAATTTGGTGGCGAAGTCGAAGAGCGCAACAACAAGCGAGAAGAGCATGAGCACCATTACTTCATAGCAAAGTACCCTTACTGAGGGTGAGGGAAGGTAAAAAAGGCCGATTCGAATTCCACCTGATGACATGGACACCTTTTGATCGCGTTATTTTTTCGGAACGCAAAAGCGAGGAGGTGCAGACTGTAGAAGAAACTTCATTGCCTCATAATGCGCCCGGCAGAAAGTTGTCCGAATGAGACTGACAAAAGACGCGGGTCGGAAATTTCAAAGAAAATTTACATGACCACTGATTTCTTCCTGATTTGTTCAGTAAAAGCTCCTGCTCACAGTCAACTATTACTTCTAACTTTCATTCTGCCACGGCCACGGGGGTCAAGGTCAAGCAAAACAACTTTAGACTTTACAATGAATGTTGTTCTCTTCGTTCGTGTCCTGACATTCAGTAAGGTGGAGCAGGAGCAGCAGCAGCTGCAGGTGTTTTAATTGAGCTATCTGGTGGAGGTCCGCCTCGGTTGCGTCGTGATCAACCCTTCCGCTTGCGCTTCGCCTTCGTGATCGTGATGATCCTGATCGTGATAATTTTCATATGGTAACTGAGAAAGTGCGATGGGATGTTCCTTTGTTGAGATGCGGGCTTTCGCGTAACCCGCCGTAATTCAGCCAGACCGACCACGCGCAGGAACACGAGCTAAGTGCAGCGCGTCGTGCCGCTGCCGACTAGTGCTGGTAGTGCCTCCGATAGCGAGAGTACCACGACAATCTCAATCAACCTGCTGCTGCTGAGTACTTCTTTACTACAACCTCATATTTTTATAAGTTTAACCCGTGCATTGTATTGGTATTGCTGCTGCTTTTTAGCACTAGCACTACATCAAGATCAACGTCTACCTCTACAAGCACGAGGAGCAGGAGCTGCAACTTTTTTATAAAACGAAGATGAGGTGGACTCGCACCACTGGTTGTCTCGCTTTTCGTCCTGCGATCTGCGGTCTGATAGCTCCTGCGATAATGATCGTAAATGCAAACGCGGAGGAGCTGCCGCGCAGCGTCCCGTTTGACGACCCTGCGCTGCAAACCAAGTTTGCGCCCGCCTCCGTCACCAAAAACAGCGTGTGGCCCATGCCTAATCCAAACGTTGCGGCAACTACAACGAATGCGAAGGCGGATGTAACTGGAGGCACTGAAGCAGATCAGTTCATCGGCTTCGGGTTCGAGTGGCGGTGCAAAAAGGCTGACCAACAACCCGCGGAGATGCCGGATGGCCTCAAATCAGTTGCAAAAGACGTAGAGAAGGAGGTATTCGGGCGGCATGCGTCGCGATGGATGGAGCCGGGCGGCCCGAGTTTAATTTCATCAGGCTCTGGATCAGGTTCGCCGGTTCAAAAAGCGGTGATCGAAATCCAGCTTCCTCCTCCCGCCAAAGCCAAAGGCGAAAATGAAGAAAATGATCCGGGGTATTTCGATTCCTTCGTGCACATGGCCGCGCCGGAGGGGTATTCGCTGCGGGTCACAAAAAGGATCGTGGAAACAGCGGCTGGAGCAGGGGGGGGCAGCAGCAAACCGGGGGGCGGCACCAGTGCCACGACCATGCCCCTGCCCCTGGTCCAGATTTTTGATGTGAGGCACCGCGTCGGCGTCATCCGCGCGCTCGCGAGCCTCGCGCAACTCATCAAATTCGACTTCGCCACGGAGCTCTACTACCTCCCAGAAAGCATCGAAATCCTAAGCGACCAGCCAGCGTTCCTCCACCGCGGCATGATGCTCGACACGGGGCGGCACTACCTGCCGAAACAGAAGATTTTTGACGTCATTCGCTTACTGCGAGTGCTGAAGATGAACGTCCTGCACCTGCACCTGACGGAGGACAGCAGCTTCCCACTGAGCGTGTTTGATGGTGGTATTTTTGACCACACGGCGAACAAAGCACAACCAAATAACCGAAATGTTTCTCCCCTGCATGGCGCCTATTCCACTTCCGAGAAGTACACTCTGGCCGACCTGCGGCACATCGTCACGCACGCGAACGAAAACGGCGTCCGCGTGGTGCCCGAAATCGACATGCCCGGGCACTTTGCGTCGTTGTACAAGGTGAAGCCATGGGTGTTTGCGTGCGAACCGAACCCAGCCACGGAGTTCACGAAGTACGTGCCGTATCCCTTCTCGAATTTAGCGCTGGATCCCAGCCGCGAGGACGTGTACGGCTTTCTGAAAAAACTGCTGGGCGTGTTGGTTGGGGAAGGAGGAGGCAATGGGAAGGAGGGGCCGTTTTTCCGCTCGGAAATGATTCACCTGGGCGGAGACGAAGTCCCTGTGGACTGTTGGAAGCGGCTAGTGGGTGGGGAATTCGACGTCGACGTGCAGGAAAGTGGAGGATATTCCGGGTCTCCGTCGGGAGCATCTTCATCTGCGTCAGATTCCGGGTTCCTGGATGATCGAACGATTGGGATTGCAAACGGAAACGGACAGATCTTGGGTCACCCTGCGGCACCCAGAAGTGACCAAGAAGCCTTCGCGGGCGTCGTCGACGAGAAGGACATTAAAACGCATATCGCTTCGTCTTTCATGCAGCTCCAGCAGAGTCAGAGTGACGAAGCTCCGCCGGAGCAGGAACCCTTGCGGCCTCAAGGTCGTGGAGGTGCGTCGAAAAATGATCGTCCACCGCTTCCGCCGCTCCATTTCCCTCAGCTTGGGCAGATGAAGCACACTCTGGGACGAACGGGAAAACGCAACCGGATATCCAAGGAACAAGTACAAGGCGGAGCGAAGATCCGCTCTACCTCGCAGCTTTTCGACTACTTCACCGGCAGGATGGCGAGGATGGTGCGGGGACTGGTTCCAGTTCCTGCAGAAGTTCTTTCTTCAACATCTTCAAACGGTGGGGTAACCGCTTCTCGTCGCCCCACTTTCTGGGACGAGGTTGTGAACCACGAAAACACGAATGCCGACCTTGAGTCGCCAGTCATCCAGGTCTGGAATTTCGGCCGCTCGGCCGTGCCCATCCTCAGCAGAGGTTTTGACGTTGTGCTGTCCTCCTCAAACGTTTGGTATTTGGATCATCTAGACGTGCGGCACCAGGACGTGTGGCGCGGGCCGAAAGAGCTGCAACTCCCGAAGGAGTGGAACAGGCAGGAAGGAGTGGGAAAGGTTCTCGGGGGCGAGGCGCCGATGTGGAGTGAGCGCGTCGATCTGAGTAACATCGACATGAAAATACTGCCGAAGCTTGCGCTGGTAGCCGAAAGACTGTGGGCAAACCCGACACTACAGACCACTGCGTCAGCATCGTCTTCTCCGTATTCGCAGGGGGATGGTACTTCATCAAGTCTCACCACGACCCAACAAGAACAAGGCCCTCACGGTGAAGAAGGGGAAGGAGCTCGGATCGATCCGTGGATTTTCCACAACGTGCAGCCGCGGTACCAGAAGCTGCGGTGCCACTTGATGTTGGACCATTACTTCGGCGCGTCGCTGGTTAACCAGTTGCTCGAGCCGACGTCGGGGCCGAGCGAGCGACCCAGGCATCCGGCGTATGGGCGGTCGAGCGGGCCGCTGGGCCCGGGGTCGTGCTACCAAATGCCGGCTATCGACGAGAAGTGGGTCGTGGACTACGGAAAAAATTTCGCTGCCAGCGTCGCGGAGGTACCGGCTGCTGTCTGGGGTGCAGGAGCTGGTGAAGATGTTCTTGGGGGAATAAATGCAATCGATCTAGCGAGAAGTAGCAGCACAAAGACAATCGCGAACGACGAAGGGGAACGAACAGAAGTCGTAGCGGGGGCCGGACCAACTGCTAGTAAGGGTCGTGCGGGAAATTCAGGCGGTGCAGTCGAGACGGTAGCTACACTTTCATCTCGCTCGTCGCTTGTATCGACAGCCACGGCTGCGCCGGGTGTTGCCACGACGATCGGGAGATCATCCGAATCCGCTTCTCCGCTCCCAAGCTATGTGTGGACGAGTTTGCTCGTGTTGGTTGGGTTGCCAGCCGCCTTTCTTGCGGGAAGGCGGAGCGCGTCTTCGTCGGGCGCCAGAAGTAGATTCGGGGCGAAGGAAGGCCAGCACATGACTCTGCTGCAGAACATCGTGGAGACTCCGCGAGACGAAAGTGACGAGGGTGTGAATGTCGGCGAGTACAATGGGGCTACGCGAAGAGGTGGAGGCGGGGGCTTTCAGTAGAGTGACGGGGAGCCGGAGCTCAGGGTCAGGCACAGGCTCACCCCTAGCCATAGATAAGCCTAAGCGTCACGAGGCCGCAGCAGGCACCTCTTACTTCAGCACCAGGAGAACCTCAACCTGGTGCGCACGTCGCAGCTTTGCAATGAAAAGCATCCATGCAATTTTGATTTTTGATGACGTAGGTAAGTAAAATCTATGCATCAATATCTGATATGTCGCGGGGGCGTCTTCAGTATGTGTATGGCTGGGTTTGGTATCTGTTTTCGTTGGCTATGGCTTTGTTCTTTCTCTATATCAATGGGGAACAAACGGGAAAGCGGACTTGGGCAGCACAAAAAACAGCACTTTCCTTTCGCTAAAACGAACAAGACTTCAGCGGACCGCCGGCATTGAAAAACTTGTCCTGACGAAACCAAAAATAGGAGCGGGCGGTGCTGACGTCGCTCCACGTCTTGCACGCTTCGCTTCCGTCTGCAAATTTTGTGCTACATTCATACTGCATTTTTCCTCTACCGTCTCACCGCTACAAGCCATAAAAGATGCGTTCTCATCATCTGTGGACGTTCGTTTTTGCTTTGCTCCGGCATGTACGTGCTGTTGCCGTTTCTACGGAAACAACTGCGACTTTTGCAGCTGGGTTGGCGTCCGCCGGCGACGGAACCAGTGATGGCGGAGGATCCCCTGGCTCCGTCACCGGCGGACCCCTTATCGCCAGAGCGAGAACGTACATGTCCACCTGTATGCAGACGGAGGCTCCCGAAATCTCCGTTGCCTACCGCGCCGTCTACTGCGCCACGAAAATGCATCTGAAAGACGAAACGTCGACATCTTCTTCTGCATCTGAGTCGACAGACTCTGGTGAGCAGGGTGAGCAAGATCAAGATCTGGCGCGAAATATTCAACCAAAGGTGGTCGCCGTCGTGGACCTGCTCCTCGGCTGGGGCGGGTTTATGGAGGCTGTCTGGCGAGCCGGCGGCGAGTTCCACTTCGAGAAATTGAACGAAAACGCGCAGAGGGACCCCGATAGTGGGAAGTACTTCGCGACACAGATTCCGCCGAAGATGATTTACGCGGGGTTCGAGAAAGAACGGTGGAACATGGAGCGGCTTTTGTACCACAAGACCAGCCAGCTGTGCGAAACCGCAGGCCACTATCTGGGCGAGGACTACGATGAACAAGGCATCTGCGACATCACCTTCGTGGATCTGGTCACCGGCGGCTCAAAAGTGCCGCCAAAAGAGGAGGGGGACGACGGAGCGGGGGAATTGAGCAACCACGCGAAATTCTGGAGCGCATTAGAAGCGGCGGGGACAAGTACAAGAACTGGGGGCGTGGCAGGGGCAGCTGGGGAAGATGACGGCACGGTGGAGTTCGGGACACCGATCGGAAGCAGCAAGCGCGGGAAAGACAAAGAAGCGAGCGCGAGAAGTGGCAAAAATGCATTGAACCAGAAAGAGCTTGCAGCGGTCCGCGGCGTCGTCTCGGCCCTGGAGGACGTGAAGGGGATGCGCCACTCGAGGAGGCAAATGCTGCAAGAGCGGGATTTGACGGACGAAAACAAAAACCTGCTGCGGGGGTTGGACAATATTCCGCACTGGATGCGATTAGTCGACCTCGTGCCCGTGCGGAGAACAAAAATAGATGCGCACATAAACACATCAGACCTGGCGCAGCCGGGTGGAACCGGATTTTTCCACTCGGTCCTCACTGGGCACATCAAAGACCTGGCTGCGGACCGACTCGGAGACCGCGTGCGGGAACAGGAGAAGGGTATTAAGGGGATGAGTGCTGGAGCTGGAGCTGGAGGCGGAACAATGGTCGCAATGAACAACTTTCCTGTCTTCGAATTCATGCGGGAGCAGGCGGACCGCTGCGACAGCAAACGGAACGCGATCATTTCCGCGACGCTGTTTTGGGGAACACCGTACCCGGTGTATTTGTCGGAGAAAGTGGGCCCGACGCTGTGGGGCTACACCTCGCCGCCGTGGGAGAAAAAACAAGAGCCCATCGTCCGCGACATGCTCAGGCTCAGCTACAAAACCGCACACATCGCGCAGGTAATATCGCTCATTACATTTTGACTCAGTAGAATTGGATACGCATGGATGGCGTAGGCGTTCGTAATATTTTTGATAGAGGCAGCATGCATGCAGGATGGACCACGCTAAGCTTCAGGCTCAGACCCAGATTGTGGCCAAAACCACAGGTTTGCCACGGGCTCCGCTCGAAGTCTCTTCCCATCCTGGCGTTCGTAGATACCGGCTCCGCCATGGGACCCGAGTTTACGCTGATCGAGACTTTCTGCCGTCCCGACCTCGTCTACCTGAACAACATCAACCTTCCGAACCATCCGGGCTGGATCCGCACCCGCTTGCTCGAGAGTGGCCTCTACGAGGAAGTGTTTCAAGCGTCGTACAATGATGATGAAGCAATGGAAGAAGACGACTTCGTGCATGCAAAGGTGTATGGAAGAAGAGTCTTCTGCGTCCTCAAGCGCATGGGAGAAGGCCGTGCGGGGGAGGAGGTAGTTGCCAGCTCATCGCCCACGGAGACGGCGCCTGTGGGAGACTTGGGGAAGGCGAAAGATGAGGATCTTTAGATAGGGAGAAGAGGAGCGCGCGTCAAGCTCAAGAAAAGTCAACGATGGACACAGTATAGGTCGTTGGTGGTGTCCACGACATGCACATGCACATCTCCGAACAAACGGAAACCCCATCGCATCGAGATGACACGCCACGTCAAAATCCTCGTAAGCGACCGCCACCTCTTTTTTGCACTGGGAATGGTGTGCGGCGTTTCTGGACCGAGCGACTGATTGCTCCTTGGCTTCCATCGTCAGTGGCGGCGTGAGCGGTAGTTCCACGATCCTCTGCATTGCTTGTCATCTGTTGACCTCCTCACTAGAAATGATTCAAATTGGGTTTCGAGTTCGACATCGACACATTCCAAACGATAATAAAAATAAATTCAAATTGGATTTCGACACACAAACACACACATTAGAAATCGTTCTCACGTCTGGTGTACCTTCACAATTCTAGTATACTTCGTCACATGGTGGTCGCGCGGGTGGGACTGGCTCTATACCAGTATCCTGAAACACGAAATGCTAACTCCACCAGACGAGGTGACTGCCGAGGTGCCTCCGCGCCACTACCACCCAGAAGCAGACAGCAAGAGCATGCAGAAAATTCCGTCCGGAGCAGCGATCGCGATTCTTCAAAGGTGGCGGCCCCGGCCGCTCGCAGAGAAGATAGCGACTGGCAGTGGCAATCCTTTCTCTGGCGGGACAGATTTTTACTGCGCCGCACTCGAGAGCTGTGCTGCGACCGCCTCATCTCCATCGCCCCGGGGCTTCGACGGCGTCGTGAGCGTTACGAAACAGTCTGGAGCACCAGGCTGCGGGGTTGGCGATGAAGGCGATGTAGAAATACAACCGAACTCTAGCTCTGCACCCGCCGGCACTTATTCTTCCTCCGCGCGCAATTCCTCAGCTTCTGCATTGAGGCATGCTGCTGCGGATGGCGCTGCAACGAATTCCCCCCTGAGGACATTCTGCGGAACACGACAAGATGAAGATGTTGGGTACATCCGTGCCCCTCAAAGCGCAATATTGCCGGACGTCGCCAAAAACGAAAAAGAAATAGACAACTCTGAAACCAAAGCACAGAATGCGAATGGTGACAAGGAATCTCTTATGCCTGCGCCTGTTTCTGACACCGACCCTGCTGGCGCTGCGCCTGCAAGTGCCGCCTCCTTCTCCTATCAGATGCGCAACAAGAACAACATCAACAAGCAGAAGGATTGCGCTGACAGTGGTCACAGTTGTAGATGCCCACTTTTGCACCAGCCCGCGATTGACGCGCACAGCGGGGACGGGGGTGATCCCTTCATCGAGTACAGCGAGGTGAGCATGGAGATTAGCGACGATCATAAACCTCCCCATCCCAACGAATTGAAAACGAACGATGGAGCAGTGGATGATGAAAAAAGATCCAGAACGGTCGCAGTTGTAGAGGAAGAGGATGGCGCTGTGCTAGTGCGCATTCGAGGAGATTCGCATATCCTCGGCGGGCCGGAAGATGTACAACCACCTCCAGAGGCCGCTGCCCATTTCGCATCTACCACTGCTTCGCATTTTCCCATTGTCAACCAAGGCGACGTCTGCTTCTCTACTTGTACTGCAGCAGCTCTTCCAGGGTGCCTGAAACGCAAGCGGGTAGTCGAATCACCCGACAGGCAGCGCTTCGGAACAGGACCACGAGCAGGTGGCTCCTCCGCTACACTGCCACACCTGCTGAGCTGCGGCGCCGAGTGTATGTCGAGGCGGGAGCCGGAGTCGAAGCATGACTTGGAACAACTTTCCTTGCCGGAGTTGCTGCGGTTCATTCTACGACAGCTGGAGTGCCACACGAACTACAAAAAGGCTGACAAGGCAATACCTTCCGGAAAAATGACTTATCAATGGGCACACGAGAGCCTCGCGACAGTCATGTGGATTGCTGCGTCTCTCCGCGACGAAGTTTTCCGCTTCGAAGAGTCTGAAGGACACGGCGCGGCCGAAGCACACGACCTTCAGCGGCAACAACCTCGCGGCGGTCTTTTGGGTACTAGTTCATTGCGATCATACGCCGAGTTGCTCGATCTGTTCCTCCAACACTGTATCGAGTCCGTTGGTCATTGGTTGGACACCTACTCGAGGAAGCGTCGAAAGGCACCGAAAGCGTCGGCTCCACCGACTCGTGTTGGAGGCTTCAATCCGTTGCAAGTGTGCATCATCTTCGAGGCGACAATGCTGGGTCGCCACATTTTTCGTGTCACTGACGACAACGCGGAGGCCAGGACTATCCCGTCTGGTAGAAGTGCGAATCCGACCCCTGCCGCCCACGGCGGCATGACGAGGCGCATGACTGGCGGCACGCGTGCAGAGAGCTTTTCCAACCCTATGGCACGCATGCTGCACGTAGTGCAGAAACAACACTGGACAGGCTTTGCGGCAACTGAGATCTCTCGCGTTCTCAGAACGACGAAAGCGCAGCCAGAAAACCAAAGGGAAGAAGTAAAAACTTTCGACAACGTCGTCAGAAACACTGTAGCGAAGCTGCTCCCGCATGCGGACTTTGTTGAGTTTGACAAGTTTTCCGGCCACCAGAACCACGAGGCCACAGCAGATCGACGGGGCGGTGAGTACACTACCAGCATCGACGCCCTCGCGATATTCGTGTACACGCTGTTGCGCCATATTCCCTCCCCGGAGCAGCTGGGGCCGGCCACATTGAGCAACGTGAATTCTTGTTTTTTGTTCGTTGTCCGAGTTTTTCGAGAAGGGGTGGCGCGCATCGGAACACACGGTCGGCAAGCGGCGGCGGGGGTCGTTCTGGGACTGAAACGGGCAACGGTCTTTAAACTCGCTTGGAGTATCGGGCACTGCTATCGGCTACTGGCGCTTGATATCAAGTTCGTGCAGGGAGCTCCCTTTGGCGTCGATGGCGGCCAGAATTCTCAGGAGGGGGGCGTGGGCCTGTGTGGCGGTCTGGCATCTTCGGGAGCGGCCAGCATCTCCCGTGCTGGACCCGCAGATCATCTTCATAGTTTTCTTCGGGCTGGTTCTCGCAGCGGCGGAACCGCCGCTGCTTCACTTTCAACGCTGGTGAGCTTGGGTACTGGAGCAGGTGGTGGGTCTCAACTGCATCAAGAGGAGGCTCTCACGACTGGTCGTGTCGATCCACTTGGTAGAAGCAGATACGGTCACAGCGCTGCCGGTACAACTAGTACATCCTCTGCCAGCCTGACTCCAAGAACCTCCGCGCCGAACGACGTTCACAGGGAGGATATCCAGCGAGTCGTTGGTTTGTGCGACGAAGCATGCAGCCACTCGGACACCCACTCCGTACTGCCGCTCGGGGAGGCGGCCGCTGTGGCATACTTCACGCGGAGGGTGCGGCATACGACTTCGAACATAGTTCAACGCTTAATGTGTGCCGTAGTGGCGCACGTTGCATCTTCAGCACCGACGCCATCGCGTGGACAGACTGCTGCCGATGCCGCGACGAGTACCAATGCCAAGGACGTTCCATCGAGTCGACACGATGCAGAACTGGATGAATTGAATTGCGTTCTTCATTGTTGTGCCCACCACGGAACGCACATGGACCTTCGGCCACAGCTCGCCACGCTCTTGGAGAATGCGCCGCGTTTTCTTACCTCTCTTCCGCTGAAATACAGGGTTCGATTTCTTTGGGCGATCGCGGTTCTTACGATTTCCTCGGAGACAGCCTCTTCTGGAGGTTATGTTCAGCCTGTGGCGCGTCTATTGCCCCATTTGTCCTTCTTGCCGGCGGCCGCCAGTCCGAGATTGTGGAGCGCAATTACGACGATATTTTGCGGCGACATTCTTTCTGTTTTCGGGCACGATTTTACGGTAACAAAAAAAGCGAATAGTGCTACACGAGATGAAGCAAAACAGAAACGCGAACCCTACTCCACTGCTTCTACTTCTGCGCCGGGCACGCGTAGCAGCAACAACGACTCAAGACCGAGGTCGATCCTATCTGACGGCGACGCTGTGATGATGATGCAGCTCGGGGCACTCCTGAGCGTCGTTCTTCCTCGTAGCATATACAGCGACTCCGTGGCCACGTACTTGGCCGCGCGAGAGGAGGTGTCATTGCTGCAGCAGTGGGTGTTCCGGAAGCTTTCGCAGGAGGCAAGCGCCGCGGCAGGAGGAATGATGCGCGTCGAGAAAGAGGTCAGCGTCCACGCAGCGCTTGCGCCAGTAGACATTTTCGTGTCTGCTCTCGGAGCATCACAACATAAACAACACACCAGCGATACGGCCCCTTGCACAGCTTTCGTTTCGGCGGCGCGTGGTTGTGCTAGTGGAGTAATCAGTCACATCATCGAAGTCGACGGCCCTGGGCATTTCTACAACCTCCTGGACTTGGGTCGCTCATCTTGTGGGCGATTCCTACCGACGTGCGCCTCCAGTATCGCATACGCAGACGAAGCCGGAGGTCCGCGGCTTGGAGCCTCTTTCTTTGGCGTCGCGATGCAAAAGCATCAACGACGGCACCCATCGTTTGGTTGGAATCCCCGTCAAGCAATGCAATCCACCGTGACCATAGGTTCGCGCATGCACTCAGACGCCACTTCATCTAGACCGCGGGACGACCAGCTGCACGCAGTCACAGACGTTGACGCTGCTCCAACACGTGGAGCCTCGAGTCGGGGCATAGTCTGGGAAGCCGAAGAGGGCCAGTCGCGTTCGCTGAACTGCGAGGGAAAAACAAAACAAGTGACGCAAGTATCTACCCCTCTCTACACCGGGCCAAGTGTTTTCCGCCACACGATGCTAGGCTTTTTATCGGATGGCGGTTGCGTTGTCCACAGAATCCGATACCACGACCAGCATGCAGATGTAAGCAAGGTGGCAGCCCAAATTTTTTCGAAGTTGTAAATAGGCGCACGCTGATAATAATCGCACGCCGATCATAATGATGATAATAATGCAACATGATAATGACAATCATAATAGTTCGTCCGCCGTTGTGAAAAATAAAAGCAAGTTGATAATCTAGTAGTAGTAGCCTAAGAGCGCCGTAGGTCGTAAACGGCTGCCCCGAAAAAGGTCGCCCCAAAGTGGGCGCCAGGCTAAAGCGTAAGTGCGAGCACTAAACACGAACATACTTCCAGCGTATTTGAGCAGCCCTGGACTGCATTGACAACAACAACAACGCACGCGATGAATCAATCGTATCAAAACATGCAAAACATCAGGTTTCACCCATTCGCTTCCCCTCTCCCTCTTCTACCTCGCTACTGCGGGTTTCGGACGCGCCTTCGCCCTCGCCGCGATACAGGGCTTCATCGTGGAAAACTCAGAACGCGACGCCGCGAGTGGGCCGGTCTCCGAATTTTTTTGGATGAGGGCCGTGGGATCGCTGTTGAGTTCCTACCTCTCGTTAAGGGTTGAATAAACTCAGGTTTAGGTCCAGGCTTAGGTTTGCTGAGAGTCGGCGTAGCTCTCCCCTTCAGGGACTAGGATCGCCAGAGTTCTGACGTATCTATGGTGCGAGTGCCCCCCCGAGAAGGCTGCGGCCTCCTATATGTGGTTCCACTAGTGTGCTTGTTCCCGTCCCAGCTTACTTTGCAGCCATACGGCGCCAGCTACTGGTGTCGGTTTACGGAAGAGAACCATAGGTGCGCCCTTATCAGCCACTTATGGCTAGGTGATGACCATGTCCAGGGGTGCCATCTGAGAACCGAGGAACCGATAACGGCTAAACCTAAACCTGAAGCACGACCTGGGTTTGTTCAACCTCTAAACTCGGGCGTGTTAGTCGGGGAGCACTACAACCCGGCGTTTTTGCTCTCGCTGCTCTCCACCTTCCCCTTCCTCGCGTCCACAGTGGCGGCGCTGGGCATGATCGACGACGAGCCGACCGAAACATCCTTTTCCACCACAGCCATACGCATACCCGACAGCGAGATGAACAAGGTGCCCACAGCACCTCATCAAACGAATGCTATGGGGCAAGCAAATAAACCAATCGCGAAGATTCACTCGAAGGTGTTTCGGAAGAGCGCGCGCACTCTGCAGGACAACTGGGAGGCGCTAAAACACGCTGTCCAGACGCCGATGTTTTTCGGGCCGGTCATCTACCTGCTGTGCTACTGTTGCGGCCCGAACTACGATGACGCGCTGTACTACTTCTACGTCAACAAGCTGCACTTCTCCCCCGAGTTCATGGGCCGCATGTCGTTGATCCACTCCGCCGCCCGGCTCGGGGGGTTGGGGGTGTACCGCTGGTTCGGGCAGAGGTTAACTTCCAGGCAGCTGCTGGCCACCGCGACGTTGGTTTCCGTCCCCTTCTACGTGGTGCCGTCGTTGATCACCAGCGGGCACTGGGTTAGTTTGGGGTTCGACAGCCCGCGAATGCTGGCGCTGGGCGGCGAGGTGGTGCGCGACGCGTTTCTGTACGTGCAACTCATGCCCGCGCTCAGCGCGGCGGCAAAAGTGGGCCCTCCCGGGTTGGAAGCGACGGTTTTTTCTCTGGTGACGGCGCTGGGCAACGCCGGGAGGGGGGTGCAGCGGATAACATCTGCCGCGGTGATCCACGCATTTGGGGTGGGGGTGGGAGAGGACTACTCGGGATTAACAAGCCTGATCTTTTTCTGCGGGGGGACGCTGGTACTGCCTTTGTTTATCCTGCCCTACATCCAGTTCGCAGACGAGGTGGGGGAGGAGGAGCACTGTCTGGAAGACTACTGCGAGGTCCGGGAGGAAGCGAAGGAAGGGGAACAAGCGAAGCTCGCCTTTGGGGCGGAAAGCTGGAAAATAGGAAGCGGCATGCTGGCCGCCCCAGTCGTGCAGGCGTGAGGGCGAGTCGCTAGCTAGTACTTTTTGGAGTGGGTTATATTTTCCTGAGGGAACAGCAGAGGAATAGTAGGTACCCCCGTCCAAAGCACTAGTCGGTAGACGCGTAAAAAACACACCTATCTAAGAAAGCTTCTCTACCTGTTCGATCTACCTTTCAAATTTTTCTAAATTTTTCGACGACGTAAGAAAGTATTGAATTCGCGAGTGGCGCAAATCGAATGGCAATATAGTTAGTTACTTCGACGACCACGGCCTGTTTGAGTTTGACGACGTATTCGCGATGGTTGCTGACTGAAGATAGAAACACATAGCTGTCCGCTGATGTACAATGAATGCGTACTAACTTTATCTTGTTCGACATCTTCTTCTTCGATCAGCTGCTGGGAGTGCAGCCACTTTTTTTAACAGCGCGATCGGATGAAGAAGAAGATCTACTTCTTCTTCATGGTGCGCATGGATGCATTCCATGCGTCCGCAGTAGTTTAGCAGAGCTTTGCCCTTTTGGACAATTGATTTTTTTAGCCCCACGATTTTGCAATTCCCGGAACGAACAGAGGGCATTGATGATGAGGCGGATACAAAAAACCAAAAAAAAAAATTAGCCTTTCAGGCCGATGCGCACGCGAGCAACACTCTCAACGGTTCTCAAATTCCGTGGCGTTTTTCTGGATCTGATCCGATCAATGGAATTTGTGGCGTCCAAGATTCATTGATCTCATTAAAGAAAGCAGCCCTCTCAGTCGTGTAACAAGATCAAATGGGCTCTTGCAGCCGTTAGTTTGCAGCAAGCTGTTGTCGGCCTTCGCAATTTCCTCGTGCATCTGCTCCGTCTCCGGTTCCACTTAGCGTGCAAACAACTCAAAAGTCAAAAGTCAAAACCTGCTCTAAGCTACAGGTACACTACAGCCACTACAAACATCGGCTTGCTGAGTAAATGTAAAACCGACGACGTTACTAGAGCCAACAGTAGAATAACAAAAAGCATAAGGCCTTTTCCGATCGCTCGTAGTCGGGCGCAGAAGTTCTTGAGCAAAATGAGTAGGTCCATGATAGCCGGAACGCAGCAGGATTCGCTCGTGGATGCGGCCCTAGACTCCTGGTACACGACGCACCACCACCCGCACTTCTCCACCAACAACGTGTATGAGCAGTACTTCCGCAACCTCGACATGCTGCCTCTGGAGGTCACCCTCTGCGATATCGCGTGCCGCGGCAAGCAGGGCAAGTGGCGGAGCCTGGAGACCGTCGTCGACGGCGGAACTACCCCTGGGGACGAGGGGGCTCCTGCTGCGCAATGCTGGCAAGAAGCGGACGGAATCAGGGATGCTGGAGGCATGAATGGGATCATGAGCTCGGATGTTCTTGGGGGTCATACTAGTAAGTCTCCAACGCTGATTGCGTTTGTGCACGAAGCAGGCTGTTTGGAGAACTTCCTCCCGAGCGTGCCACTTATGGTGGGCGCTGATGTAGTTCAGGATGACGGCAGCTCTACTCCTGGCTCGAAATTTCTCGGCTCCTTGATGCACACGGTTTTCTGGTCGCGACAGATGAAGAACAGCGCTTCTGCGGTCGCAGCTGTTCCTCCCCGCATGAAGCTCCGCAAGGCGCGGGCGGATAAAGTGAGGAGCGTTTTCGGGGAGAATGTGCTTCCGTCGCCGTGGTCGGCCCCAATCACATCGGAAAACAGCAGCGGGGGAAGTCCGGAAGTGATCTGGGTGGTGTGCTCACCTGCAGAGAGTTGTAGAGAACAAGGAGAGCGGCGGCCGGTGGCGGTTCCAATCTCCGAAACGGAGAGTGCGGAAGTTTTGACTGTTGACGCGCTCGTGAGAGGAATGGAGCGGCGGCTCTGCGGGCACAAAATCTACCGCCTGTCCAGTGAAGAAAAAGCTGCAAAACAGCAAGAAAAAAGGGAAGCAGGCGCAGTAGAGTTGGAGGATGCGGCCACAGCCGGCAGTGGCGGCCTGGGGAGTGGGACGAGTCTGGGGAGTGGGAAGAAGAGCAAGAAAAACCTCCAGAAAAAAGAAGCGAAGCAGAAGCAGCAACTTCGATCCCAATCCCAAGCCCGTTTTCGCGAAATCTCGACGATGATCTCCTGCAGCAGTCGGATGAACGCGCAAACTGCTGCTGCAAATGGTACTAGAGCTGCTGCAAAACCAACTGCAGAACTCGCTGACGATCCGGAGCTTCGCGCCGCCCACCACGCTCCATGCGACGGCATCGACACAAACGTGCACATCGCAAGTGTTACCGACCTCGCCGACCCCGCCCTCGACCTCTTCCGCGACCTGAGGAAAAAGGACAACAACTCAGTCAACTTCTACGTCGAGGGAGGGGACGAGAGCGGAGGGCGGGGGAGCGCAGGGCGGGGCAGCGAGCGTAAACTGGTCTACGTGGAGGGCGGAAGCACGATTGAACAGGTGCTGCGAGTAGGTCATCGTGGGGATGCAGCGGATGATCTCGTGGAGCCGACGGTAGTGCTGTCCATGCTGATGAAGCGGTCCCAGTTCACGCAGCACAAGGCAAAAATCATGGAGAAAGCGAGGGAACAGATGAAAACGATGGAACAGAAGGTACATTTCATACTTAGGTGGAATAACAATAGAACCTCATCCTGTGATGTAGTTTCATCTCATTTTCACTCTTGAGAAAGCAATGTTGGTTGGTACTTGTTCCTACGAACTGCGCATAGCGTCCGAGCAGGATTGTGACCTTGATCTTCCCTTGAATGATGTAGATGTTGCTGCTGCCAGAATGTCGGCTGAGATCAAACTCATCGCCAAACATCGACCACCAGGTTCCTCTCCGCGTGGTGATCGCGACGCCGGAGGTTTTGAAACAGATTCTCGAGTGCAAGACGCTCGGCCCTTGCACCGTCCTCGCCGTCGCGCAGAAGCCGCAGCCGCCCCCCATTTCCCTACTCGTCCATTCCCAGTGCCAAGATTCATCCCCAGCACGACCACGACATCTGCGGCGGCTGCTTGTTCTCGACGGGTTGACCAACGCGGAAAACGTCGGATCGCTGATCCGCACGGCGTCCTGTTTTGGGGTGGAAGGGGTCGTCCTTTCCAAAAATTGCTGTACCTGCTGGAGCCGCCGCGCGATTCGCGTCTCCATGGGCCACTGCTTTAAGATTCCGGTCTTCGTGGAGGGAGAAGGTGCTGGAGTAGGTGGAGATGAAGGTGGAGAGCAGAGGAATCCGAATCTAGACGAGGGAGTATCACTAGAAGAGATCTTCTCCCTTTGGAAAGCGGCGAACCAGGTGCAAGATCGAGAAGGTGGGGGTGCAACTGCAGATGCCACGGCCTGTGGAAAACGGCGTGGTGCCAAGTCGTACGCAGCGGTCGTGCAGGGGGAGACGCGATTCCTGCACGAGGTGGAGCGGGAAGATTTGGTGTCCCTGTCGTCCTCGGCGGATCATCTTCATGATCCGGAAAAACAGTCGGCGTATTTGCTGGTGATGGGTGCCGAGCAGGAGGGTGTGAGCGCCAGGGTGCGGGCCCTG
>RXOD01004278.1:0-24870 GCA_005223375.1 Amoebophrya sp. AT5.2
CCAAGCTCTGGCTCACGGCCCATCCCCATAAGGATCTTCACACTGCCGCCTCGCAGTTCCCGGCTTGGATTCCTCCTACTTCGATTTGATTTATTCGTTTTTTGGTGGATTGGTTTGATGGTTTATTGTTACCGGGTTGGCGCCCACGTTAATTAACCAAGGAAAATAAATCAAAAAACAACCCAAAAAAAGACTCAAAGGCGGACGCAAAGAACCTGTGAAAATTGGTGAAAAGTGGGGACAGGGACATTTTTCATCGTGATAGGTCTTCCTTCAAGTTTAGAGCGGTCTTCACGAGCTGGGCCTCACGCGGACCGCACGGCAAAACGTCAGAGTAGAGTTGATCGTATTCCCCTTCTTCTGGTGTTGCATCGTCCGCTACAGGAACAGGAAGGCTTGCGTCGCCACTCCCGATACTGTCGACTCCCGTCGCGGGGTTCACTTCAAACGGTGAAATCGCTTCCCCGGGTACGTCCAGAACGCCCCACTGCTTCAAAGCCCGGTACAGTGGCCCCATGTTATCCATCATGGTGTGACCGGCGTCGGTCGGCCACAGTCGTCCCATGATCAACTGAACTGCTTCTGCATCTTCCTCGATGTCGTCTTCGCTATCTATCGCTCTGACCACACGTCCCATTTTGTGCCTGTTCCTGTCGCTTACGAGGAGGTTGAGCCTTTTTCTCCTCTGCCTGGTGGTCGTTCTCGTTTCTGGATCAACTGCGGACGCTCTTGCTTTTCCTTCTACTGCTGCTGCGGCTGACAGCGTCGACGCCGGGTGGTCAAAATTGACGTGCACAATGTGTTCACCTTGGTCGTACCCACTGGGCCCGGGATTCGCACCTTCCGGCGGCCAAAACGGGTACGGCAGGCCGTTCCTTGCGTTCACGATCACTCGTTGCCCCTGGTGCACATTTCCATCCTCTACTATTTCCACGTCGTTCTCCAGGAAGGACCCCCGTGGAACCTGATCCAGCACGTAGCTTCCGCCTCGCCCAGACGCCACGTCGATCGCCTCGACGATCCGCATATCGCGCAGCTTCGGATGCAGCGTGGCATGGTACAGGCGACTCGATATCGCCGCCGGCGGAATGTCTTCAAAAATGCGCGAGTTGAGAAAGTGCTTGTAGCCTGTGGAAGTCATACCGGCTGGAGTCCGCAGGTCGAAGGTCGTCTGTCCCTCCGAGCTGTTCGTGACCTTGTAGTGACGCTCGCCAGAATACCGGGTGTCGTAGTGGATCTGTTGTGATGATTCCGCTTGGTTGTTGCTGTTTTCAACAAGTTGTCACTTCATGATTGCTAGCGCTTAGAACTAGATAGAAGCGTCAGCGAGTGCGAGAGCGAGTGGTCACGTTGTCGTGGTTGGACCGAATGCCACGAAGGAAAAACAATCGGGAGCCACAAAACAAGTGCGAAGTGAATACACCTGCGCCGGGCGGTCGAAGATTGCGGCTGGCGATTTTACGTATACGAAGCGCCCGTCCGTGCCGTGGCACAGGTTCTCTATCAGACAGTTGCCAGCCCCAACACAAGTGTGCGTCGTGAACAACGTGGGCTCATCCGCGGGGTGAAGGCCTTCGTGTTCATCACCTGTTTCATCACCTGTTTCATCAGGCGTTGCGGGCTCTGCTGCTCTTTCGCTTTCCCGATCAAGACCAGTATTTTCTTTATTTTCATCCTCCACCGCAACCGTAGCTGCAGTTCCGCTTGAACCACGCCCAGTGTGATCCAGTCCTTCGAGGAATCGCCAAATCTCCTGCGCGTGCGGCGAATCTGGATTGCCCTCGAGATCCGAGAGCGAAATCAGCTCCGCACGCGCGGACGTCACAGCAACGACGAGCGCGGAGAGCGAACGAAAGACGTGCAAGGTCGACAGCAACATCTTCTTCGGGGGCTCGTGCAAGTCCGTGCTGTAGTTCGAAAAAATAACACTGACAACTACGGCCACTGCGCATGCCAATAGAGGTGGTGGATAAGGACCTGCTATTGTTCATCGCACGATTTATCTCACGATATGCAGACACACCGATGAAGAATCGTCAGGGAGCTTGTCCGCATGATTGGCACAGCGTCACGCGATGCAGATGCAGATGCTCTTGCGATGATTCCTGCCTCTTTATGCTGCAAGTTTCCGCGCAAGAACCGCATTGGCATTCTTCAATGCACCGCGAATCGCGTGCACTGCGGCGAGCGTTCCGGGCAAAGCATTATCCGCGCAATGCGCACTTCCAACTCGATGTTCGTTGCAAACACAACCTGACTGCTGAATTCATTGTCCACTGAAAAAAAGTCGCTCGTTCAGCTTGAGATTGAATTGTCCACGAAGATCAGTCGTCGTGCGCGTGCCATTGTTCCTGAGATAGAGAGAAAAGGGCGATAATATCCGAAGTCACTGCATCTGAGAGATGACGCGAAATGGTGTTAATGTCAAGTTGGTTCGTTGCACTGAGTTATAACCTTATGATCTTGCTGCGTAATATAACGTTTCTAAAAATGTGCATTTGTTGTTGCATCGACTGGCGGCAACAGCCGCTGCCAGCATCAAAGGACACACTACTGGATCTGGAAGTGGAACTGAGCCCCTAAACCACATGCTATCTCAACCATTCTCGAGCACGTGGTCTCCTTCTTCCTTGAATATCCTGCATTTTGCGGCCCGCAAACTAATGCAGGGGAAGAGTCGTTTTTCCGGATTTACACCCTTGAGCCTCTGGCGAAAGATCTTGTTGCCCTGGCGGAAAACAAGGTCCTGCGTAGCCTTCAAGTAGGCGACTGAGATAACGGCGCCGTGGTGAATTTCCATATGCGCTTGACAGGCGGGCGTGCACAAGTGTTTCACAGTCGGGTCGCACTTACACTGCCCGCAGTAGAAGTGACCTGAATCAAAAAAACGAAATTCGTCGATGAAGAAGGGACGCACTTGCAGCATAAAAGCAAATACAGCAACACGCACCGAACAGCGACGGCAAAGTAAACAAAAAGAACAAGATGATGATGAACGACCCGTACCGTTATCCGCCAGGCCCCAGCCGTCTTTGAACCGTCCGCAGTAGTAGCTCGTGTCGATTGTGTCTTCGCACACTCCGACCACGCAGCTGCCCTCCTCGAAGAGCTCGATGCGCATTTTCCAGGACTGCACCAGGTCGCAGCTGCTGTTCAGCACGAAGGTCTTGAAATTTGGCGAGGATATGTCCAGTGCCATGTTGTTCTTCGTCGCCTTCCAGTAGAGCCCCCCTTTCCGGGCCTTGTAGGTGGACGGATTCACGTGCTGCGCCATTTCTTTTGGGGCCACTGCGAACTTAAGCGCCTGAAGCATCAGCTCGGTAAGCACCTTCGACCGCGCGGCGACCGGGTGGGAGTCCAGCTTCGCGACGTACTTGGTGTGCATCAGCGGAAATCGGCAGTGCCCGAGCAGGTCGTCAAGGTACAGCTCCAGCCGCTGCTCGTCGCTGATCAGTGGCGAAGCGACATCAATCACGATCAGGTACTGCAACTTCTAGTGCAACTTTCGACCTCATCCCCGGTCGTTCACGCTCTACGCAAAAATTTTCGCTTCTCCGACACCCACTGCTACGTACTTGAAGATCACCAAGAGAGATAATACAAATATGGAAAAAAACGATGATGTAACTCGGGCTCGGCTAGCACCGTGTATGTTGAATGTACTTACGCTGCAATCCAGTTCATGCAGGCCTCAAAGACGCACTCTTCCGCCGCGTTGAGTTCGTCACTGGAGACCACGGCCGCGAGGACGTCGTAGTCCAGCCCCAAGAAGCCGGGCGTCTCGCTCACTTCGGGGAAGTCCATCAGGAGCATGTTCAGGCACTTCCGCAGCGCGTAGTGGTCGTACGAGCCAAGTTGCTGGGCGGAACAGAGGAGGGAGCAGCAGGTCTCCACCGAGACCGCTTTGTCCATGATGTCCTCGACCGAATCGATGAGATCGTTCACTTGGTACGTGTTCACGAAGCAGTAAAAAGGCCACACCGTGTCGATGGTCAGCACGATCTCGCCAGTGTACAGAAACCTGAGCAGAACGTTGCGGGGAAAGATTCGGCGTTCCTAGAAGTGGTCACTGAACAGCTCCTGCACACCCTAATCTAAACTAGTAAGTAACCGCTACAGATATTCTTGCTGAAGTTGATTCGAAGCGTACATTCATAAACGAGCTGTGACACTGACAAGAAATCTTCAGTGGGCGAAAACGTCAAAATAAAGAAACGCAGAAAATAGAAAAACACGAAATACTTCAAGAACAGCCAGAGGATGTCTTTGAGGCATTCGAGCGTGAGTTCCCCGTCCTCCACCGCGCCGACGCCTGCGCCCCCAACCCCTTGGCCGAAGAAGATGCTGTCGAACACCGGCGACCAGCTGGCCAAGTATGCTTTTTGAGCGTAGTAGAACTCGCGGCCGTCATCGTCGTCTGACTCTTTCGGAATGATGATGTTCGGCCGTATCTTAATGTCGCTCAGCTTGGCGTTGTCGAACAAGACCTCCAGTTTCTGCAGCCGCCACTGTTTCGTGTCGTTCAGCGACCACTGCGTGGGGCGCGCGCGCGAAACGATCTCAGACCCAGGCTGCTTGTTGGCGGTTGAAGAACTCCGAAAAACGGCCGCCATCTTCCCAGATTCGCGTGACCACCAGTTGTCCGGCTCTCGCAAACCGATGGTGGTCGCGAACAAAAGCAGTCGTTTCGACGTCCGCAAAAAGCAGCTCTTGGTCTACTCTTCCCTTTACGTTTACGCCGAGATAGACGACAATGAATTTGCCCTCTTTATTCGTGGGAGCGCCTGAGGTGTTTTCTGTGCCGCAGGACAGCAGCAAGTCGTGAGTGACAACGAGCAGCTTCTGATCCTTTATTTTTACGCGGTTCCGCAGCAGCTGAGCCTGAAGCTTTTGGTGCTCCTCCTCGAGCTGCCCCACGAGCCGTCGTCTATTGCAGTGCAGAACAAGTGTGGTTCTTGTTCTTGGCCGCAGGCGTCGAGCTCGTCACAGAGGCCCTGGCCGGTCTGACCTCCCTGCCGCCGGTAAGCAGCAGCCATGGCATGATCCGGCACCAGCTCCTGGAGTGGGCGGGTCAAGGCCGCTCCTCACATGCCGGAGGTGACAGGACTGGAACCGGGCAGACAACAGTCTTTTCAGAGTCAGTTGTATTTTCCACGCAGAGCTTCAACTCAACCTCCACGACGACTCAAAAAAATCAATAAAAAAATATCTTTCTACACTCTCAGTGAGAAGTAGGGCGAGTTCCAAATTTTCCGCCGATATCTCATCTTCACGAGCAGATGAGCTGCCAATAAATACCTTCACAGAGGAGCTGCTACCAATACCTCGAAAACGAAAGCCGTCGTCATCGATGAACGAAAAGGGTCGACGTAATCGAATGCCGTCCAGAGAATCCGCGCGGACGCGGCGGCGGCTGCTTCTCCTAGAAGTACATGAGAAAAACATGTAGTTTTTGCGCTGTTTCTAGTTCTGCTTTCGTCCATCGCTCTACACTCAGTCCTCGGCGTTGTTCAGTTCTGCTCCTGTTGTGCAATTACAATAAATCAAGTACCTTCGTTGATATCCGCCGTCTCGATCGAGGACCAGGACATACGACGTTTCTATTTCTTATCATCGTCATAATTCTTCGGTACTTCTTCGTGTTCCATCTTCACGCTCAGGTGATCAAGGTCATCAACCTCCAAGGGGTACAGGGCACAAAATATCAAAAAGGAGCGGCCCTCTTCAGGCCGCGTACTTGCTACGCTGTGTGGGCACGCAGGGTGGCACCAGGATCTTCGACACGAGTGTGTCCGCGAGAGAACGGATGTCGATGACATTTCCGCCCAACCGGTTAGCACCGAACCCAATCACCCCCATCAGCTCCTCCAGATCTTCCAATCCCAGCGGCTCCCCCTCCGTGCTCATCAGCTCGTAGAAAGTGGCCGCATCGAGCTCCAACTTGCCCCGAGTCACGCTTGACAACAGATCCAGTAGCCGCGGCACGGAGGCAAGATGCTGGTCGGGCTCCTTCAGCTTCTGCTCCTTCACGCAAGTGGCGCTAGGCTTTGAGGCTGGAGGAGAAGGATCTGCAACCGTCGCCGCGGTGGTAGGCACCACTTCGTCATGTGGAACAAGCGGACCTGGTAGCGCAGAAGCAGGTGACGAAGGCTGTTGTTGCTCCGGCGACCCCTCACCCTCGCACAACTTAACGTCACTGCGCTGGTGCTTGCTAGTGTCTGTGTCAGCAGGAGGAGGAGCTTCTCTAGCATTTTCGCGACCTCCAGATGCAGATCCTGCTGAACAGCCCGAATTCCTTGCTGGGGTTGACGGTGATGCTGAATTAAACTCGCACGCCCCTGCCACTCGTCGTTCCTGATCCCCACTTGCCGTAGTGCAGCTCCCGTTTTCTTTGCCGTCGCCTTGCTCGCCGTCACTCAAAACATCGTTGTTGACACGATCCGTACTCTGAAGACTTTCTCTGGCCTGCCCATCTCCCCCGTCCGGAGCCGAACACTTCGCGTCGTCACAAGAAGCTGAAGCGTGGTCTTCTTCTAAAGCCCCGTCCCCAGCATGATCTGGTGCAACCACTGCAGGCGGCGCCTCAATTTGGTCTGCCGCACCGGGCGCGGGTGCAAGGTCGAGCGGGCTACTCACATTTTCTACGCATGCCGCCGGCACAGCACCAGTTGCTGCAGCAGATGACGTGCCGTCCGGCTCTGGCTCGAGGACCTGCAACTCCGCGACCTCCACGTCCTCATTTGTTATCGTTGTAGACGAAACCGAGCCCGTTGCGGCGATGAGTGTGAGGTCCTGGAGAGAAAACTTCGACTTGGCTACCTGCCCAGTAGTACCCTTTAGCGCGACCCCCAGCTCCTTGTCTGTGCAGCACCAACCAACGCAGCGGAGCCAGTAGCGGGCGTCACCGGGGGAGAGAAAACCGTCCTTGTCTTTGTCCAGCATTTCGAAAGCTATGGCGCTGTCGTCCCACAAGGTGCAAGAAACTCGTGGAAGTGTACTGGAGGGCGGAGCCGCTGTGTCGTCGCGGTGGACTAGTCGCGCATCTTCCGCGAGCTGAAAGGTGACAGAAGGAGGTACCGATGCAGCCTGTATAATAAATTCAGTTTCAGGGACGTCGACAACGGTAAAATAATTTTTGCGTGCGAAATTATCAGGGAAAAAGTATAAATACTGACATCTCGGACAGAAGAAGCTGGTGCTGGAGGCCGTAACATCCAAGCAATGTCCGTCGTGACTTAAATCAAATCTGAACAAGCTGATGAAGAAAATCGGTATCTATTGAAAATCTTACTTCTTATACATAGATACTGTTTGCTTGTGCTGCCGCCCCTTTGTTCGCGATGCAGTCGGTCCGCCATCGGACTCAACACTCGACGTGGGAGGCGCCATGGTGATTGTTGTTCGAGGCTTACGATATGAACCGAAGTACTGCTCGCAGTCGCACTGAAGGTCCCTTCGTTGCTCTTGCTGCCTCTTTGTCTTTCCGTAGAATCAGCATTACCATTAGGAGGACAATGCCGGGAAGAACAAGTAAGAGATGAATCAAAACTCGTGCTCGTGAATCACGAGTCGTGATTGATCACCTCCAGAACGGAGTGGCAAGCGAAAGCCGAAAGACCGTCGTTTTCATCACTGGAGAAATCTTCATGGCGTCAGCATAATCAACGGTGCACATGCAGCACATACACATCGCAATGCACTTACAGAACAGCAAAGCTTTCCTAACGTTCACGTGTCGCCTTCACGTTCACCCGCGCCCGCCAGCGCCAACTTGGAGCTATTAAGTTCTTCGATTCGCTAGCGTTCTTCATTTATCCTGCAAGACACGAAAGCATCTTTTTTTCTCTGGTTCTGAGCAAGCTTATAAAGATGACATGATTCTGATCGCGGTTCTTGTCCTCGCTTTCTGGAGCCATCGCCCTCATGAGAATGAATTGCGATTGCAGCCGTGTCCTCCATTCATACTCATAGAACCTCGCTCAGTAGTTGCAGTCATTCTCTCTGTATCTGAAACCATCTCTTCCAATGGGCCTTGCTTGTTTCCGAGTGCTCCTTTTTCTACCCCTAGCACCACACCACTGGCCATTCTCCGCTGAGGCGGTAGAGCAGGAATCCCCCCGTGCTCCAGTACAGCACCTTCACCATGTCCCAGCTTCGGTACTTCTTCCGCTCCGCCCACTCGCGCTCCGAGAAGAGTTCGCGCACGTTGTGCGTGATCCGGTCGAAGCTGTTCCCCGGCGTGTAGTCACTGAGCTGCACCACGCCCCCGTTCGCGGCCGTTACCTCCGGGTTTGGCGGGCCTTCGTAGAACTTTCCCGCATGCAGCGTGCCGCGGATCTCCTGCCGCCGCCAGTCGATGGACGGCTTGCGGGCCTTGTGCGAGGGCTCGTAGCCCTTCTCGAGGTTCTTGTACGAGGACAGCAGGGAGCCCCACTGCTTGTGCAGCTTGAGGTTGGTCTCAAACTTGTCGTTGGCGCGGTTGATCATCTGCTTCTTCATGTCGGTCGAGTACTTGGCCCAAAGCTTCTCCTTGTACCCCGGAAAAATCGTGCCTAAAATGTCCCCAGCGTGCCGCCGGCGAGAAAGGGACAGCATCCTCTGGCTCTTGGTCTTGCCTATGTGCTGCTTCGGGTTCACTTCTGAGTCCTCGGCTCTAGCTCTTATAGAAGCTTGACGTTGATGATTTCTGATAGCTATCGACCGATCTGAAGAGTATCATTCGCTCCGGGTTTTTCTTTCTTTACAGATCCGGTGTGTTGGACTCCACGCCATGAATAAACAGCACGGCTCGGAACCCACAAGTCCTGGTGCTGGGGCGGAGCTTGTAAAGCATGAGCCAGCAGTGCGCTACCACAGGGAGAGACATTCATAGAAGAAGACGAACAGTATACTTATTCAAAAGCGCCGCGGATGAATGATGGGTCTAGACCTGGCGGTGGACTCTCCTTTAGCCCCCGCTCTGGGGGGGCCGGGTCCGGCTACAGTGCCATCTGACTCGCGATTGGAGTTTGCGCACTAGTCCATCCGGACGTTGCTTTCATGTTCATTGAGTTTGAATTGTGCTCAGCTTCATGAGCGCATGCCCGTCTCGCATTCACGCATAAAATGCGCTGTTTTTTTTCCTTCTCGGTCGAGAAAGCGGCGCCGGCGAGTTACATTTACAACATAATCTTTTGATTTATTTGTTGAAGCTGAAGTATCTGCTCACGATCATTGCCGCCTGCTCCAAAAACTTTTCACTTCACCCTTGCGGCTCCTCAAGGCTGTAAGTCGTGCACGACTGTGGTCGGAGTTGCTCTTATTTATCAACAACTCCAACTGTCCTCGCGGGCGTGGTGGGCGTGGCCGTGGGCATGCCTGAAAATAGAGCGGATTCCTGGGTCCGTCGGCAGGAACCAAGACCAACTTCAACGATGATCATGCGCCAGCGGTAACAGCAGTGTTCTTCCGTGCTCAACATCCCACCTGTCACCTTTGCCTCATCAGAGGTCTTTCCGACAGACCCGGCGATGACGCCGGCAACGACGAGGAGCGAGATGAAGCAGAACCGCTCCCGATTTCTTCGTGCCAGATCTGTATTCTGTGTATCTTTTTCCCCTCCGCGTTTGGAGGAATCCCGCTGTCGTGGACGTAAATGAACTTCTGCGAGATGAGGTCCCGCTCCACAAACTGTCCGTCCGAACACAGCGTACGCACCGTTTCCGGCGAGTAGTGGTAGAACGGCACAAACAGGATGGTCTGGTTGCTTTCGCACGTGGCAACCTCCTCGTACTCAAGCTCAAACAGCCGCTTGCGTTCCAGCTCGAAGCGAAAGTAGCGGATGCGGCCGGCAACCAGAAACGGGGAGGGACGGATCACAGCCGGCAGCGCCCGGCCCCCGGCATAGGGAGATGAGTTGGGAAGGATCTGCCGTACCATGGAACAAGAAGTAGTGGAACAACGAATCATTGCAGGGGCGGGAGGGAGGAGCCACTGGAGTTGTAGAGCAGCTAAGAGCTGGACATCATGAAGAACATGATATAACGAGTACCTCTCCATCCCCCTGGCCGAAGACGGACAGGTGCTCTCGGTTCCATCCGTCCTTTCCCTTGAAGCTCGCCTCTGGGCAGTAGTGCCAAATCGTGTAGCCTCCTACGCCGCTGTGCTCGAGCCCACGCATGATTCGCTGCATGCACTTCGTGCGGCTTGCTTCGCCCTCGATATCCATGGAGATACCTGATTCGTCATGAACTTTTGTGAATTGAGAAGCTCGAAAAATCGCGCGTAATATGTACTCAGCAGTCGGAGAGGTACCAGTCTCCCCGATTACTGTCGGCCCCAAATCCCGTCCGTGGTCTGCGAAGTGTCTTATGTCCCGGCCGATCTTCTTTGCGCACATGCGGTCGGTCCCGAAGTAGATCGGACAGCCCTTTCCTCTGACGATGTTCTCGAAGTTGGTTACGAAATTCGCTCGGTAATTGTGGTACAGAAGCTGGAGACCTTCGTAGTAATGCGGACTGTAAATGCAGCGGTCTCCCAAAGCCGACCGGTGCTCCTTTATGGGGTCGGAGCTACCGTAGTTACCCATATTCTCAACATCCCGGTAGCTGCCGTAGCCGGAGAGCTGTCCCTGTCCGCTGGCGCCCTCTACTGCTGAAGATGCCGATGAACCAAATGTACTTGGAAGCGCGTCACAATGCGATGTCATGTCCATTGCGCCGGCGTAGGGGCTGCAGAAAGTGTACGCGTCCGGACTGTCCATCGCCTCGCGTATGGTCGCGCTGACCTTCTTCCAGAAGGGCACGAGGTAGTCGTCGTGCGCCTTTACTGGCAGCCCCGTGCGAGGGTTCTTTGAGAAGTAATCCGGCTGACGAAGGAGAGGCCTTCCGTCGAGAGCGTCGACGTCGTAAACGCCATGCTGTTTCCAGATACCTGGCATTGATTTATTAGGAGCGAGGCGCATTACAGTTGATTCGATCGATGCAACAAATGAAAATAAAGTGTATGTTGCGTGAGTGCTACACGATTTCATTTCCGTTGATTTTTAAGCATCGCGTGCAGCGGCTATCATCATCCCTCTATTTCTGTTTCGCGCATCGCCAGCGCTAAGCCAATACTTTGCTCAGCTTGCAGAAGTAATAGACTCGCTGCAACCTGAAAAAAGCATTGATCTAGCGCTGGCGATGCACGACGACGCCAATATGCAAATCCGAAATAGGCGTTCTTCTATCTACTTAAGTACATTCGTATCCCGGCTTCCAGCAGCTCTTTTTGAAAGGGTTTGCGAACTCCACCGTTTTTTTGTACTTCCAGATTCCCTCGAAGTAGTCCACCGGCAGTGAGCAGCCGCTGCCCAGCCCCATGGCTTCCACCGGTGTCAGCAGGTACCCGGTGGGGTCTTTACCGCCCCCGAGCGCCTTCCACTCGTCCAGGTTCGCGTTGCCGATGAACCCGCAGTCAGGCTCGTTCAGCGTGTCGAAACCGAGCACGTTGTCGCAGTTCTTTAGCTTCGTGGCCACCTGCCGCACCGCGCCGAGGTAGTGGTCCTGGAGGAACTGCTGGATGGAGATGAAGTTCGCGTTATCCAGTCGGTTCGGAAACAGATTCGGCGAGCTCGCGTCGGCGTTCAGCAAGAAGTAGGGAAGGTCCTGGGAGCTGATGTGGTGCTTCTGCTTTGCGGGGAGGACGGCCGAGTGCGCGCCCTCCGTCTCGATGCCGGGGAGCTCGACGGAAATTTGCTGCTCCTCGCGGCTGGTGTCCTCCGCGTCGAAGTCGTGGACCTGGTTTTTGCTGCCGGAGGAAGCGGCGGGAGACGCACTTTTCGTGATGCCGAAGGACACGCTCGCCTGCTGCTGCGCTGATTCGACAGGGCTGCCCCGTCGGCTTGCTGTTCGACTCCCCGCGTTGCTGCGGCTGCCCGTTGCCTCAACCTTGTTGTGCGCTGCGACAGGAACCACGAAGGAATCGGACATCATCGAGGCCGCCGGAGTTACGATTTTGCTAAGACCGTCTTTCGTCTCTTTGCTCTTTGAGTCGAGGTACGAAAAGTCGCTCGCGGCTCCAGCTGGTGACACGACCGTTTCGGGAATTATTTCGGTGATGATGTGCGTCGGGTTTAGGCCGCCTCCGTCTTGTGCTGCAGCTGGAGACACCACATCTTCCTGCTGCGAGTCGTCATTCAAACCCAAATCCTCCACAGCATCCCACGAGCCCAGATTTCCACCTGCACCCGCCCCATCACGTCCCTGGTGCGCGCTGAATGGCGCTAGGCGGAGCGGTTGGTCGTGTCCGCTACTTGAGGCGGAGTGTACTTGATGGTGCTCCCCCGAGAAGCTTCGTTCCTGTTCCTCTTCTTCCTCCTCGTCGTCGCCGTACAATTTGGAGCACTTTCTGTTTATCCGGAACCTCGGCGCGAAGTCGTCTCCGCCGAAAAACAGCGAAAACATCGTGGCGCACGCCAAGTGCATGTGGTTATTTGCCCACCACATCTTAGGGAATTCGTCTCGCTCATGCTCCGGGTCCGCAGTAGACTCTCCTCGGCCCCGTCCTCCCTCGCTGGACAGCGTCGACGTGTTCAACATCTTGTCGGGGGACGACGCCAGCGATTTCGCGTTCGAAGTTCTCGATATCCTCCCCTTCGCGCCGTCGCGCCCGTCGATCGGAGGGTGCCATCGGTAGTCGCAGTGCCGCACCGCCGCCAACGTTTCCTTGAACAGAGCGGGCTGGAAGCCGACGCACTCCAGCGTCCAGCGGGGCGCGCCGGAGCCTCCCGTGTACCGGCTCCACACGTCCTGGTGGAAGTCGATGAACACCGCGATTCCGTACTCGCCGGCCCTGGTAACGAGCTTCTGCACGTAGTCGAGGTACTCCTCATCGTACACTCCGGGCTTCTCGGGCTCGACGGCCTCCCAAGTCACGAGCAACCGGAAAAACGTGAACCCGTAGGCGAGCAGTCGGCGGAAATGCTCGTCTGCCTCGTGGAGGGGGAAGGGTCTGCCGGTAAATGACGACGGCGGAAAAGATGACGCCTGATCGATGCGAGTAGGTGGGTCGGTACGCTTGTAGTTTTTCTTGTTTTCATCTTGTTCGGTGGAAGATGAAACGGGAGGGAACTGATGGTGCTGAAGATGTGTGCTGGGATAAGAAGAGCTCTCACTACTTTTTCCTTTCGCTTCTACTGGATCACGAACTCGCTTTCGTAGACCATCCTCTACTTCAACTTCGTCTGTACTTGCTACCCCTTGAAAAGTCGCGCCGCCCGGGGAAAGGTCCGCTGCTCGTCCGATCGGATGGACTTCCGCGGGTGCTTCGGGGCCTACATCGGATGCTGGCAGCTGCTGGTCCGTCGTGACTCCGGGCGGTAGCTTGCACCCGCCCCCGACATTTATACCGCGGAGAAAAACCTGTTGAAGTGCCGATTCATTGCGAACGAGGTGGTGACTCTCAATGGTTTTTGGCGAAGGACTTTGGATCATGACCTGTGCGTAGCTAGCACGTCGCAGTTGTATTCGCGTACGTATCGCACAACACACACATGGCACTAAAGCCGAATTGGATTGCGGAATGAACACAAGCCAGGGCCAGCATGATCAATAAGAATAAACTACTACAATTGAGACAGACACTGACACCCTGGGCGCTCCTACGATCGCTGCTCCGCAATCGCAATAAAGAACGAGCTCAGCACCTGCCTATTCGTGTTTCGCTCCACGAAGACGTGCCGGAAGGGTCTGCCGCCGTGTTTGTCGGTAATCATTCCCGGCTCCCAGGAGGTATCCAGCGCGTGCCGCGTAATCCCGCCCGGACAGCCCAGGCGTTCCTTTGTCGAGTAGAAGTCCCCGAACGCGGCGACATCCGCCTTCGTGCGCCACGTTGCAGCGGACCACCGGATATAGGCAACGTAGAGGACCAGTAAAACGCTCGGCCAGAACAGGTTAAAATCGTCGTTCGCGTACGCAATCAGGCAGAATAGCGCGACCCAGAACGAACAGAAGATGGTCGCAAAATCTTCGCAGGAGTAGGCCTGAAGAGCAGACAAAAAGTGAAGCCAGATATACCCGCACGTGGGACGTTTCGTGGCGTACAGAGCCATGGCAGCCTCTGCTGCGGTCCTCGCCTAGGAGGGCGCAGACTGAGGCAAAAGCAGAGGCTGTAAAGGAAAATTACAAGTCGAAGTCCTCTAGATGATCATATAATACGGCGAGAACTACAACTACTAGCCGTAGCCAGAGCCACCGTTGACGCTGTAGAGGAAACAAGAACGAAGTAGACGAGCGAGAGTTGGAGTTGGTTTAGGTGTAGGAGTAGGTACGCTACGGGTAAGTCCGCTGCTATAAGTAATATGAGCTCCTCGCCAATTTTTTTGACGGTCGGCTCGTCGGGTCCTTCTAAGTTAGTACGCTGCCACGTACTATAAATTAGCTTCTCGATTCTTTATTTGGCGGTCCTAAGAAATACAAATCACTCCATTTGATTTGATTTTCGACGCCAGCACCTCATCGAGTGAGGCGGTATCATCTCAATGTCGCTCCAGGAATATCTGCGTTCTTCGTACGTTGGCCGAAGAACACAAACACTTTTTTCACGAGATCTATATTGGGACCAATGAATACCGAACAATGAATCGGTTTCGCTCGCGCACGCGCCGTTCCCGTTTATTACTGACATACTGGTCGTGCTTACGCGTCTTCATCAATCAAAGGGATGCGCTGGTCCTGGGGTATTTCTTCCTGCTGACAACGAGCACTGCGGTGGTTCTGTAGGCTAACACAGAGAGGCCGCGACTACTTTTCGTCTCGGTTGTCATATGGTTCTGGAGTGTTGCGGCACGGTTCTGCTTCGATCTTGCGAGGAGACCGAGACCCCAGAGCTATGATAGATGATTGCAGTGAAGTTTATGTCAGGGGGTGAATGGACTAAGCGCTGGACGAGAAGAACAGTGCTCAATGTTGTTGATCACGATCATTTTTCAAATATTTTATAAAGCAGAACAAGGGTCCGCCTCCATGCAGCACCACCGAGACGGTTCGCTCAAAGCGTCGGCCGCAGGCGTTTCCATGTTGCTGCAGCATAAGCGTTTCGCTCATCACATCACGTACTTACGCTAGCCACGTGCATTGCGTCATCTCATTTCAGAAAAAAGTTTTCAACGTGAAGATCCTCTCATGAAGTTGTTGTATCTACAATCTCTCGGGTTTTCTCGTGCTGTTGATGTTGTCGCTTTTGGAAATCAAAAGGCTCTGGCTCTTCGTACAGCTGGTGCTGGTGGGCATTCTGGATTAATTTAGTGTAGAAAAGGACAATGACGGCTGATCATGTTCGGGCCCAGACTGGACGTGCATGCGCACGCCCACGCGCAACTAGGACTATAATATGTGCATGTCTGAGTCGTGCCAGTGCTGGACCGATTCCAGTCTTGTTTAAATGGTTAACACCAAGATAGACACTCGACTCCTGGCCACGAAAAACTATTTTGCGCCGGCCGGGCCCGGGCCGCCCTAGGAGGTTCCACCCGGCTTACTGTTAAAATTTCGCTGCCCCTGGGCCGCAATCCCGAAACCGGATCCGAGAATCTGCAGCTTTTTCCCGGGGCTGGTTAGGCGCGGGCTCAACGCCGGGCTCGCGTATTCTGGTTGTCGCGGCGTCACCCCGGGCAGTTTCCGCACTCTGTAGTTACAAATTAAATACTTAAATTAATTGTCGGTCAGTAGATTTTTGTTTTCTCGCGCTGCTTCTGCGTGGGGTTGATGAGTGCTCGTCTTGTCTACTTTCTTTTTGATATTATCATTGACTTCCATGATCATGAGGCACAACAATCGGATCATGCGGCCGCTGAAGAGAAGCAGAACCTTGCTGTCGAGGACGCGGAGCTTTGTGAATGCGATGACTGGGAGTCCGGTTCTTTGTTGCGTGCGGAGCCGAGAACGCCTTTGGAACCCGCGAAGTGCAAATGGGAGGAAATTGCGCTCATTTCTGAGAGCATTGGGCTGACGGAGCGGCGCGACCCACCAGCTGCCCCGGAACCGGAAATGAACTTGTGCATGTTCGCCGCTCGCCTCGGGTCAGAATAGTGCTCCAGCGGACCTCTGTACCTTGCAGTGAGAGAGCGCTTCGTTCTGGGCATATTTTAAGCATAAAAGCGAAATTAATACATCAGCATGTGGTTGCGATTCTTGCGATTGGTTCGTTACCGCATTGAAAGCTTCTCGTCTTCAACTTCTTTGTATACTGAGGTTCCAACAACTCGAATTGCAGCGAATTTGCATTGATACTGCCTCTTGCCGCTGAAACGCGTCAGGGGTGAGTTGTGGGCTGGCGTGTTGCGTGCGGAGTGGTGAGCGGGCGCATGCGCCGCCGCGAGGCCGTGCGGTGCGTGCGCTGTGGCGTGGTCCATCGGTTTTGGAGAAAGGCATCGGCCCGGAGTAGACCCCAATCGCTGCACCGCCGGCGGGTGCATATCGAGTACCTACTGTGGGTGACAATGACGGGGGCGTTGGGGATCACGTACAATGATAAATGATTGTCAAGGTCAAGGAAGATAATATTTCAATGGCACTAGAAGTAGGACCAGCACATCACTGACACTGACTCACTTTCTTTATAAATTTCTTTTCTGATTATAATTTTTGGATCCTGATCCTGTATCTGTTCACCTTTTTTGTGTTTGCTGTGCGCGCGCTGCCGAGGACGAGCGATGAGGACCCGACTCCGCCTGCTCCACCATCGAACTGCCCTAAGGCCCGAGACAAGGCGTCGCCATTGTTCACATGATAATTAAAATTATCGGCTGCAGAAGAAGTAGTGGTTTTGTTTCTGACGTTGCTTGCCGTCGAAGATCCTGCTGCTGCTGTTCCCGGCGCGAGACTCGTTGCAGTTGGATTACCATTACCCCCCATTGACACTCCTTGGACTTGTACTTGACCCCCAAAAGGACGAGTTGGCCCGCGCGGGCTCTGTCGCGACGACGCTCCAACCTGCGATATGCACGGTGGTCCCAGAGGCGACACAAGCGACGATCGTCCGGATGAAAGTGATGAACCAAGCAGGCCGGATGTCCCACTTCCGACACTAATTGTAGCTCCTGCTAGTATTGTAGCTCCTGCAGCGACCCAGGGACCGTGATCCGCCACAACGTGGTTCCCCGTGCTGCTGTAGTTCGCGTTCGCGTTCATGGAATTCAGACCAAGACTTGTAGCTCCTGCTCCTCCTGGTGCAGTTGCGCCGTAATATCCACCTTGCCCCCCGATCATGTTGAGAGACGTCGATGGTGTCGCCGTGTCGCCGCCCATTACTACATCGCCGCGGTCACACTCGTGGAGCTGTCTCTGCAGAGCGGCGGCCTCCTCTTCGAGGCTCAGCTTTACTCGCTCGTAGTGCTGCAAAATTTCCCGGTTGTCCATCGCTTGAGGCTCGCTAGTGCTCGTTTTGGAACAAACAGTCGAGGCTGAAGCTGATCCGGACGCCGTACTAGGCGCGTTTGGCAGCAGGAGCAGAGAATCGCCATCGCGCTGGCCTGAAAAAGCAAGTAGTGGTTTGAATATTGGGAAGTTTCGTTTTGTTCTTGCAAAGCGACCCGGTCTTCCTGTGCTTGCAATCGCAACTCACTGCAAGAGTCCTTCATCGCGAACTTGTGTCGAGATCGGGATAGACGGGAAGTCGTTGAAGGTATGCTCGATCCTCAAAACAGAACGTTAGTAGCAGCCAGGAATGTAGTAGAAGTAGCTGTAGCAGCCAGGAAGTTAGTAGCAGCATAGCCAAAGCTGAAGGAAAAGCCAGTACGAGCTTTTCTGGTTGCCACCGCTTCTCCTATCCGCGCTGCCTGCTCGCGTAATCGCTGAATGTCCCAAGCAATTGACTGCCGCCGATCTAGTGGTGTCACCTCAAGCGTGTACATTTTTAGGGCGGGAGTGAGAGATGAATCAAAATTTGATGTCTTGGTCGTGCTGTTCCTGTGCTTATCTTCAAGATCCACGTCGCAGAAATCCACGTCGCAGAAGTGACAGCCGAAATAATGTTGCAACTGAAACAATCGTGCAACTTTCATTCACTAGACAGGATCATGTTACAACGCCCACGCTACAGTGCTTGTTCAGCTCTGATTAATATGGCCGCTCCTATGCTATAATCATGATCCAATTCCAAAAAATAAAAACCGAACCTACTACATGGCCTACGATCATTTTTTTTTCGATTGTAAGTTGGACTTGCTAAATAAATCTAAATGCAGAACCTCTACCACGAAGTGAGATTAGAGAAACGCGACGCGACCAGCACACCAGCAAGCCGCGCGAAACCGCACGAATGGAGCAAAAGCAATATAGAGTTACGCGCTGCTGGAGGCACAAGCTGCGGATATGCGTACGCCAGCGAATGACGTGACTCGGCCCCGAAGGCCCGCCACGCACCAGACAATGTGCATCTGCGTGTCGCGACAACAAAATCAGGCTCCTCCAGATGGACGCCTGGCGAGCGCGCAGCCTCGGGCTCCTCCTGCCAGTCGTTTACTATCTTCGTGTTCGGTGCGCGAGTAGGTCGTGAATCTTTCGGTGCTAGTTTGCGTTTTCCACACGCACCTGCTCTCGCGAAAATCGCAGAAAAAAAACTCTTCATCTTCACAGTTGCAGATGCAGACCTCGGCAGCAATAGCATTACACGGCACGCCAATTATCCGGCGACATTGTCGTCGCGATTACACGGAGGAGCTCTGCTTTTGTAAGTACATTGATGGTGCGCAAAAAATCTACAGGAATTAGACGAACGATGCCACGACGTCCTAGAGCACCTAGTCGCCGTTCGCAAGATGACTTTCCTTGCTGTTGGTTCGCTGCTTGTTTAGACCAATCAATAAAAGTGGAGCAGTGCTGCAGCTGAAGACGACGAGGGTGACTTAGTTCGTACGTACGAAAAAGAATGAGCTGCGTATCAGGAAAACCTCAAACAAAACGTGGCATCTTCTTCGATGACCCCATGTTGGTAGTGATACTTCCGTCGGTAAGATTGTGGTCTGTGAGCAGAGGGCCGCGCGGCCCGCGGACTGCGTGAGTATGAAAGTGAAACACATGGAAGGACATCGCGCTGCTTCAATCACTCTTGGTGACCAAGGTGCGAGAAGTCCATGCGGCGCCAGAGCACAATGCGTCCCAGGCTATCGGCAGAGGCCAGCAGCGTATCCTGGTAATTCGTTGCCACCGCCACCACGGGCACCAAGTGGTGCTTCAGATATTGCATCTTGTAGTTGTTCTGCCGACCCAACGAGTAGATGTACACCTCCTTGTCCTCCGATCCGGAAATAAGATACCTGGGAAAAATAAAGCACAACGCTCAAGAAGTTGCAAGGTATGTTCTATGGTTAGGTGTTTTAATACAATCTCTTTATCATTGTACTTGCACTTGATGTTCGACCGTATAAACATGTTGAACATCGACGATCAAGATAAATGAAGCAAGTTAGTAGTACCCCGTCCCGCTCGGTGAGTGGCAGCATTTAAGCGGCAGCAGACTGTGCGCGACTTTGACCCTGTGTCGAACGGTTAGGTTCGTGAGCACACCCGCGGGAGGGCCATAGGTGCAGTCGATGATGGTTACGCTGCTGTCGCTCGTGTTTACGAGGAGGCATGGCGGGTTCTGGTGCGCTGCAGGCACGAACGTAATACAAGTGACACCGCCGCGCGCAAGCTGGACCTTGAAGCGGAACTTCAGGGTGGAGGAATCCGACGCTTCCAAGACGTGTATGGACCCGTTTTTCGTGCCCCTGTCGCCGCATGTTCAATGAATTTTTTTTCATTCGTTGGATAGAAAGACATCGAGATCGACATGAACGCATCTATAACATAGGTACGCAAAATTTAAATTTTTATGTTGAGATCATACGTCCACTGAAACTGACGTGGATCATTGTTCAAACAATGAAAAATCAATGAGTAATCAGATACGCGATCAGGAAGAGCCCGCTGTCGTCGAATTTCAGTGCTCGCACTTCCGTTTCCACTTTCAGTTTCTGCATCACCATCCCGTTTTGGACGTTGACTAGCCGCAGAACAGCGTTCGAGTTCGCTGCCACGAACTGCTATGGCCAGACCAGGTGGTAAGTGGGCAGCCGGTAACTAGTGGTAACTGGTGTGTATTGGGTCCCCTTCGGTCGCGATTGCGTCAACGCGCTCTGAAGTCTACCCGGCGCGAAGGGGTCTGGGGCGTTTTCAGAGATGCCCAATTGTGGGGGGTAGAAGAAGGTGGACCCCTCGCTGAAGATGAGCCGTCGGGCTCGGGAGGTAAAGGTAATTGGAGAGAGCTAGGTGAGAGGGAGAGCTAAACTGGTTGGAATGGTGATAGGACGACCCGAAAGGAGAGCAAGAGAGGGTGCTTAGGGTGGCGATTCTTGGTTGTCAATGTCAGCTATACGGTGCGCCAGGGGTGTGCGAGTCTTGCCGGCCGCGAAATGCTTATGCCGCCTGTGTTCCTGGTACTGCAGACCTCTTCTTGGGACCACAAAAGGGAACCCCGAAGTAGAGCCCCCAATTTTCACACTCACTTGCCAATTACTCACTTACCACCTGGTCTCGCGACATAACACCTGTGGGTTGAACGGCAGAAACGTTGCCACCGGCACCGGCGAGGAGTCGGTGAAAACTTTCAGCATCTCGCCCGTCTCCACGCTCCAAAACCGGACGGATTTGTCGATCGACGTGGTCACCAGCTGGTCCTCCAGAAGGTTGAAGAAAATGGACGTGATCGCGCGCGAATGTCCGACCAAGCGAGAATGAACCGCGATGTTGCTGTGGTCCGCGCCGTCGTGACGCTCGTCGTCGCCGGCGGTCGGAAAATCCGAGGAATCGAGAATGGACAGCTCCATTTCCGTGCGGTAGCAGCGGTAAATGACGACAGTGCCGTCTTTGGAGGCGGCCGCAAGAAGTATGTAACCCCGATGGAGACGTTCTTGGCCAAAAACGATGCACGTGACCTGAAGGAGCGGAAGGACAGTGGCGAGGGCGACGAACAAATTCGGACTTTCTCATCTTTGCAGCTGAGGTACGCATCCAGTATCGTGGAAGTCAAAAAACTACCAAAGCTGTTCAAGTAGTAATACACAATTGAGCCCAGGTGGATGATGTTTAGTAGTTGATTGTAGTTGTATACCGCTGATTCGGAATCCTGCAACTCCTGCACAGGCCGCAACTCGGTGGCAACGTCGCCTTCTCGCCTGTTCTGCTTCATCAACTTCGTTCCCTTCAGCGACGGTTTCAGTACGCCGACCTGAGCATGGTTTCGCTGGCATACATTTTGATTTTTCGCGACTACTTTCACTTTGATATTACTACACTAGCGAGCAAAATCCTTATCCGCAATATGAATATTATCTATCAATGTTCTTGTTCAACATCACGTGGCTTGTGGGCCATACTGACCGTATCAATATCAAAGAAAAACATCAATATCTAGTATAGTAAGCTGCCGAGAGACAGCACAGGTGTTTACCTGCGCCAGTCTGAGTGCCTGATTGTCGGTCAAGGATCCGCGTTTCGGGCCGCCGAACATGTTACTGACGCGGTCGAACACCTGGGACATTGCGCCGGGCGTCCTGGCTTTGCTATTGCTTTCCGACCCTGCTTGGTGCTCCGACTCGATGTCCCTCTGGATCATTCGCACGGCCTCGCGCACGTCTGAGCTCTCCACCGCCAACGCCCCGCACTGCGCAGCAATGTCCTTCGCTGCCATCACATCCACTTTCGTCTCACCGTTCTCCTTCTCGAGGCGGAACTTGTTTCCGAAAAACACGCAACCCGCCCCGGCGGCAGTGGCACTTCGCATCAGGTCCTTGCCGAGAGCGAAAGATTCGGCCTGATCGATGAATCGATGCCGATAGCGTTAGCGTGCGATGCCTCCGGAGTTTGCTACTTCTTGAGTAGAAAGAAATTAGAATTCAGGAACATGGATGTGCATGTCGAAAGGCCACAGCTAGTGAGTCTGATGTCACGACAGCTGCATTCAACTCCAACTACATCAACAAGCTCAAAAAATAAATACATACCGAGCAAAAGTCGTAGACGACGACCACCCACAGCGAGCGTGTGAAGTACTCCTTGATGTGTTGCGCGGCTCGTGGATTTCCGCTGCAATCCAGGATATTCAGCGGGCGACTTTCTTCGCCACCGGCGGAAACCTTGACGATTCGTGATGACAAAAAGTACTTCGTCTTCACCAGGAGCGAGGTGGAAAATCAAAAAGTATAAATTCTTCACAAAATGCAATATCGAGCCTCATAAGGTGAGTGCGCCATCACAGGGGCGTGAGCCGAACCCGAAGAACTGATCGACATTCACCTGATATCTTCCCATGAAGTTGCTCCGGTCTTGATTGAACTTTGATAGTTGGGCCGGGTCGCTTTCTCTTATCAGCCTCTCGAGCAGCATCGTCTTTCCGACGCCTTGCGCGCCCACCAATTGGATATCCACCGAGCGGTGCCCCGCCGCTCTCCTCCCGCCTGCCCCGCCTTCCATCCCGGGCCCGGAGTTTCCCATCGACTGCATTGCCGTGTTTTTCAACAGTTGCGTGTAGCGGGTGTTCGACTGCTCGACCTGCTGCTTCAATTTCTCGATCTCGGCCTTCATGTCCGTGATTTCCTCCTTCAGGGCGGCGTTTTCCGTCCGCAGCTCGTCCGCCTCTTTCTGCAGCGAATCGAGCTCCTCCGTCTTGATTTTGGCCATCTGCCCCTCTTCCAGTTCTTTTTTGCGCTTCTCTTCCTCCTCCTTCTGAATCTCATTGACGCGCCCCTCCTGCTTCTTCAGCTGCTCCTCGAGTTTGCCCACGTGCGCCTGCAGGTCCTTGTTCTCCGCCATGAGCTGGAGCCCGTGGGATTCGGTATCCTGCAGTTTCTTTTGCTGCTCCTTCACCAGCTCCTGCTGCTTCTGGTGCTTCGCCAACAAATTTCCAACCTCTTTCGCCTCGGCTTTCAGCTTCTTCATCTGCGTCTTGGCCTGCTTCATGCGCCACCGAGTCTGCATCTGGTGAATGCCAGCGCGCATGGCAACAAAAACCCGGCGCTCCAGAACGGCGCGCCACTTGGACTGAATGCGCGTGCAGTACACTCTTTCGCGGTGCTCGCGGAAGCACCTGCGGCCCTTCATGCCACGGTAGCCTGCCTGTACGGCAATAATCGCTACGCGAATGCGCTTGTACCTGAACAAAGTGATTGTTCGTTGGCGAGTCAAATCCTCTGAGACCACGAGAGAAAGCGGAAAGTGACTGTGACAAGTGTGACCGCAAGAACGTTGTACTTTACTTTCCTTGTGACCGCAAGTAACTTAGTTAAGTAAACTTAATTAAAATATTAATATGCATCACTTCCAGCACCACCAGTAAAAAGCATAGAACTATCTACTCTTTCGTCGCCGCCACTGCTCTCGCTTTCTTCTGTATCTGCACAGCCGCGAATGCTTGTCTCCTCGCGTCCAGGAGCTCTCGCGCGGCTTTTGCGCGCACCAGTGCCTGCAGGTGTGACACGCAGAATTGCAGCAGCTCGTACTCCCGCGCCGCCTTCACTGCTTTGTACTTCGCCTGAATCTTCACCGCGGCCGCCCCGCGGATGATCAGTCTTCGCTGCGAGATCCTTTCGTACGTGAGCTGTTTGAAGAAGACAAGCGTCTTCCCGACCGCCCAGACGGGACCGACGGAGTGCGAAATCACGATGTTCAGCTCGCGGACCAGGTACGTGAGCATTTTCTTGACCTTGTCCTCGATCTTGATGTCCATCTCCTCGTAGTCCTTGCGCAAGTGCGCTGGAAGGAGAATGTGGTAGTCGAGCCAAGCGTCCTGTGGCTTGACGCGGACAGGGTAACCGGCACGGGAAACCTGCACGACCTGCAGAACACCGCCGTACCTGATGAAGATTCACCGTGGGTGTACCTATCAAGCCGAAAAGGCCGTCGTGGATTGATTCGAGGCCGATTGAAGACGCTACCTATCTATGGTTATCTCCATGATGGACAAGTAGCCGTAATTGTAATTCTTCTGCCCTGTTGTAGCACTTCTTACTCAACAGAAAGCACCAGAACCAGAATCACACTGTTCGCAGTTAACAGCTGAAAATGTTCACAGTGAATAATTTAAAGCATCAGAATCAGATGCATAATTGCATTTGCATATAGTACCGCAGCTGCTCCGTGACGCCTGGGCGATCGTAAACGTCGCCCAGGTTCTCTGGGTTCGGCTTGATACATCTGATGAAGTGCGGCTCTGTTGCCTTCACCGTCGTCATCAGGTGCTGCAGCTGGTCTCTGAACTCGGACGAGATCGTGACGATGCGCTTCTTCGACATCCGCCTCTCCCCCGCGGCGGCGGCCGCCATTTCTTGGAACTTCTTGTCGGTGAGGAACAGGTTCGCGACGTACTCGTTCGAGGACCCCTTCATCAGGTCCACGACGTCCATGGAGAGTTGGTCCTTGTTCTTATCCAGGAAGTTGGCGGACTCGTAGCCGACAGGGCCCGCGAAATGCTTCACCACGAACCAGGACTGCCGGGTGCGAATCACATCGAACCGCCGGTGCCCGGTGTGCTGCTTCACCAGCTTGTTCACAAAACCCTGATCAGATCCATTCGGCACCATGCACTCCTCGTCGAGCATTGCGAAGATACCTGCGAAGAAAAGTAGACGGTTTTCGTTGGCTGGCATGTTCGGTGATGCATGCCAGTAAAAGAAGCTCATCAACAACAACGTCAACTCCAAATGAAAAACAAACTCTTGGTAGTCCTTTACTGTAATTCCCGAACTCGAAGAAGTCTAGCACCAGGTGAAAGAGATGCGAAAGATCAAATAAACCCAAACGATCCGCCGCAAGCTGCAAATCCGAATGTAAAGAGCGAGAAAGCAGGAAGTACCTGTTGGCCTTTGCTCCAGCA
>RXOD01004279.1:0-24863 GCA_005223375.1 Amoebophrya sp. AT5.2
AAATTCCCCATGATTTTGATGCACTTCCTGGCCTGGGCTTGTCCGCGTGAGGGGTCTCTCGCTTGCTTCTAAATTTCTTCATCCGGGTGCGGCCGTAGCCATGCTCCCTCTTAGACTTAGAGGACTGCTGCTGCTGGGGGGGGGGAGTGTCGGCGTGCCTCATGTGATGCAACGCTGGGGCGCGTGGTTGCTCGATCAAGAACATGCTCGCGATGATTGATTTGCTTACTTGTGCGCAAGATTGATTAGCGCATCGGCGCGCGCTCAGTGGTTTTTTGCTCGCAAAGCTCGCGAAGAGTCAAGGGCGTCAATGCCTACTCTCGAATGTTGGATGGCGCGTCTTCCCTTCGTCAGTCGTGGGGTAGGTTTGTTTCCTCTGGTCTCGTTCCGGCAAATGGTCAGGCCAGCCACATTCGAGATTTTGCATCGACTTGCTTCTTTGTTCGACAGTCAGTCTCTGAGTGGGTCGTGGGCTCTTTCGCTTTCGTCGGGAATGAGTCAATGAATCTTATTCGCCCCTTTTTGGCAACAGGGTAAGGCGTGTGGAATCCAGTGAGCCGATCCCGCTACGGTTTCCTTCCAGAGCCTTGCGCGCGGCTTCGGCAATGTGCACTCGGTCGCGTCATGGATTCGCCCTTAGTTATCAGGGAACTAGAATGACTTTCCGTCGCATGCTTCTGGTTCTACTCGAATTGTTCGCCGGCGACGCGTCTGGGTTAGCCCCGGACACGATCGCGCAAGAACCAACTCCGAGACGCGTCCACTTTCTTCCTGGGCTGTTTTTTTAGGCGTCCCGTGGTCCGCGCCCAAGCTTGTTACTTATTGGCTCCATAGTGTTGATTTTGGGTCTGTTGTTCAACTACGAGAAGCGCCCGCTTTGCACCATCTGCAAAAAGCGGAGGGCGGCAGTAGTTGCGACGATTGGGCGAGCTTTATCGTCGGGCTCGCTGCCCCCGCATGAAGCCAGGAAGTTGCAAGGCAAGGCCATGCCTGTTGCATTTTCTTCACTAGTGGATAGAGCTCGCAGCCCCATCCTTCGCCCGCTGATCACGCGAGCGAACGCCGGCGCGGATTTGGCTAGTGAAATTAGCGCAAGGCTGCGCCTCTGTCTACAGTCTGTGAAGATGATCATAGCTGCTGACGTCAAGCGCTTCGCCAAGTTCGTGCTCGAGCCGTTGCAAGGTTTGCGCAACATTATGCACGCCGATGCGTCGTTCGCTAACGGTGTAGGCTACTTGTCGGGGTGCTGCTTTGTGGTCCGCGATCGAGCGATGGGGTCACCAAGTTCCTGTGGTGGCGCTTCAAGGTTTCCCGCAAGATGGTTCGCCCTTGTGTAGGAAGACAGGTTATCCATTTTCTCGAGTCAGTCCGGCAGTGTTTTCAGTGCGCCTCTTCTCCGAGTGGGCTTCCAAGGTAGGGCCTGCTGAGTGTTTACGTAGACAACACAGCCCGAGATGGTCGAAATGTTGAGAGACTTCCGCACGAAGAAGCCCACTTGCTACAACAAAGCGGGGCACGATTCTGAATTCTTTGCCAGGAGTGCTGACCTCGAAGGAATGTGATCGTCTTCCCGTCTCAGATCCGTTATTGCTCGTCCGCCGGACGTCTTTGCCAGAAGCGTTGGCTTCCCGCCCAGCATCGAGCCCGACCTGTCAGGCCACATTCGAGATTTTGCATCGACTTGCTTCTTTGTTCGACGGTCAGTCTCTGAGTGGGCTCTTTCGCTTTCGTCGGGAATCTTATTCGCCCCTTTTTGGCAACATGGTAAGGATGTTTAGAGGAGATATTAGTAAAATGGAAGATATAGGCTTACTCGCCTGGCGCCTGATAGATCGACCGTGACGAACTTTGGCGCCGCAGCTTTTTGCGATTTATTTTTCCAAAGAACTTACAGGGGAAAAAGTTTCGTCGGGAGACCAGTCTACGGCGACCAGCTGGCCACGCCACCAGCAGATCACCTGTTCTGGGGGGGCTTTTTTTCCCGGAAAGACGGAGCATCCGGCACACTCCTCCGTGATGCCGGATTCGTACGAAGTCCACGAGGACGCCCTCTTGGTCCGGCGGTCGGATTTCGCGGAACTGCGCAGCAGCAAGTTTCTCACCTTCGACGATGCATTTGCCGCTTACGCAGCACACTATGCAGAGTTGCGGGAAAAATACGGTGTCTGGACGCCGATGGACAAGTTCACAGAACTGGACGCCGATGGCAAAGCTCGCCTAGACGCATCCCCCAAGCTCGCGCCGTTACACTACGGGCAGGCAGTCAAGAAAGGTGGTCGCGTCATCGTGGTGCCGTGTCTGCCGCTCGAGGGACTGGAGGCAGAAGCGCTGAAGCAGCTGCGTGAACGCAAGGCCGAGTACGACCGCCACAGCTTAGCGGCTGCAGCCCAGCAAGAATCTACAGCTGCACCTAGTACAGCGGCGATTTCCACGACTTCTGCGTACCACACGACGAAAAGCAGCACCGTAACCGGCGACGAACCAGGTGGGACACCAGATGCGGAGCAGAAAGAGGAAGCCGTGCTAGACCGAGCAGGTGGAGCGGGAGCTGGAGAAAAGCAAGAGGCAGCAATCGTGAAGCAAGCGGTGGCTTTGCGTGCGTTTCTCGATGCTGCCAGCAGAGTCGTAGCGAACATGTATGCGGAAATGCGGAAGCGCGACTTACACTTGATACCGCACCGAAGCTGTGTTTTCAACGCCCGCAGCGAGCAGTTCTTCGAGAAGTTACAGATTGGGTGGGTGGTCGAAAGAAACGACTACTTGGCACTGTCGAATGTGGTGGAGAACGTTCTCCGAGTCCACTCCGAGCTCACAGCAGCCGCCGTAGAAAGAACCGTCGAAGGAGCGGGGTCCGGCGCGCGCGTGAAATTCGAAATCCGGCTGGCAAACGGTCACCTCGTTGGCCGTGGACAGGCCCCGGCCATCTTCAGCACGCCCGCCGATTACAAGGTTGGCTGGAAGGGTCCGGTTGGCTGGAAACTTCCTCTTCCGCTGCAGCTGGATTTACCCTACGAGACGACACGAGATGACCCGCCTCTGCTTGTTACGGGGGAGCTTTGCCGAGTTGTTCTTTTCGCGCCTTTAATGAATATCAACCTCCCTTCATTCTTCTTCGCACAGACAGGGCGCGGGGTGCGGGTGCCTCACCCCCCGCGGCCTGTGGCGTTCCTCGAAAAGCTTTTTTTATTTTTGCAGAGTAGCTGTAGCAGGTGCGTGAGCACAGCGTGAATCCGGGAGGCGATGCGAAATTTACTTGCGGCGACGCCTCCCCGACCCCTAGTACAGGCTTGTTGGGCGCGAAGTCACCCTCGAGACAGCTGCAGCAGCAACCGAGGTGGGTGGCCGACGTTTTGGCGGCGTGAGTTACTAACTCATCTCGGGAGGCTATGCTGTTAATTGCTAATATATATCACCTCCTGCATTTTGTGGTCGTTGTCGTCCGGACTTGATGACGGAGATTGGCCTAGGGTAAGTCGGTGACTTCCCTGAGGTTGCAGAAGCGAGGAAGAGGGTCGGCCGGGGATAACTTTCGATGTGAGTGTCAGTGTCTGTAGTCTTCCTTGCTGTTGCTCTTAGTCTTAGTTAGTACATTTAGGATAGCGGTAGCGCAGCTTGAGCTTCGCTAGTATCCTCGCTGCACCCACGTCCACGTCGAACTTGCGTTCAAAGGACGCCAAAGGCGCGAAAGTTGGCCACCCCTGGAATTCGAAGCTGCCGCGTCCGTTCTTGGCGAGCAGTGTTCTACAGTGCGGGGCAGCAGCGGGGATTGGAGCGGATCTCTACCAAATGGCGCTGGTCGTGCAGAAAAAAATCGAGGCCAAATTCGATTTACCGCCCAACACGTTCATCGCTTCGGTAAGTCGCCCGAGAAGGGCGGTAGACATCGATCGCACGGGCAGGGCGGTAGACCGCGATCGCATTCGCAGGGGCAGGGCGGTAGACCGCGATCCAGGAGATGGAGATGAACATGACACGTCTTCTGACAAGAATTGCCCTCTTTATGATCCCGCACATCCCGAACCTTCTCCGCGCGAATTCGCTCCGAGCCGGATGCTGTTGACGTTCTGCTTTCCGACGCAGCGATCCCTGGCGGTGCCCTCCATCGCCAGAACATTTCCACAGAGACAGGGATGTTCCCTCGGCTTCCAGATCTGCCCCTTCACAGCGAGGATCTCCCTGCCAGGCATCTTTCAGCAGTGGAATTCAAAGTTTAGGAAGACGCATGGCATTCACGTCGACCACGGCCCCTGGAAAATGACCGAAAAACAAGCGAAGGAATTGGGACGAGGGAAGCTGCTAATGACGCTAGCTTCTATCTGCGAGAGAGACGAACACAAATACGAATAGAAATACTAGAGCATTCGCAACATCTACATGATCTGATCAACCTATATCTCCTCGGGCGACAAGTAGGCTTACCCTAGTCCCGCGTCGTCTTCATCGCGATGAATATGAAACATAGAAGATGCGACTGCGAGTGCGAGAACTTGCCTCCACTGATGCGCGCTCGACTTCCTTGGCCTTTCCTGCTTATTCGGGGGCATAGCTGCCATAGATTAGACCTCATTGTCATTTCTGCAGCATGGGTAAGCTGTAGCTGTTGCCGTCGCGCGTGGCCTGTCTCTGGTGTCGTGGCTTCTGCGATCGTCGTGATACCAGACTCCAGCAGGAATTCTGAAGCGCGGACGTCGCGTGTCCACTTCTTCTTCCGTATTGTCGCTGTATTCTGCCTTAGTTAGTCCGTCATAAGCAGGCCCCGATCTCAACAAGAACAGGAGGAGACGGCGTCGACGGGCCCCGTGTATGAGGAGTGGCGCAATTTGTGGCGCGAAGTTGAGGTAGCTCCGGCCATCAAGTCCGGTGCACGGGCAAGCCTTCATCCCTTTGATCCAAAATTCTGGGACCGAGTGGGGCGTCCGGGAACGGGAGATATGGCGCCCGAACCTGCGCGTTTCGTGCGAAAGTTCACAAACTGGCTGGGACTCCGCGATCTGATATCGACTCTGCAAAAGGGGGGTGCGGAGGAACAAGAATACGCGAGCACACTGGAGACAGAGCACAAGAAAGAGCTTCTTCTGCTTACGCGGATTCTGTCCGACCCTGCGACTCCAAGTTTGGTTTCTGACGCACTCCTCGGACGGGATACCAATGCTGCGACGAAGGCTGTGCAAGGAAGAGGATGGTCGATCAAGAGCTTCGTCCGGATGCTGCGTTCACCCCCTGCGACTGGTATTGATGCGGAAACGAAAAAACGCCTCCTGAAGGCGCAGACGCACAGCCTGGCGCTCATCACGCTTCTGGAGAGCAGCTCGTTCGTGTTACGATTTGACGATTCCTACAGAGCAGCGACGGTCGTGGACTTTAGCCACGTGGGATTCGTCGCCATGCGGCCCCTCAAACTGAACGTCGGCGCCGCGACCACCTGGTGCGATATCGTAGACGCCGTGTTGCGGTACCGAATCCAAAATGGCACGTCGTTGGAGGAGGAGCCGATCCAGTTCACATTGGAGATCGAGCCAAACATGGGCGGAAGAGCGTTGGCAGGTGGGGCGTAGCCGTAGGCTTGCCGTAGGAATCGGATTGGTCGAAGCGTGGTTTGATGGTGACTTCTGGCGGTTGTTCCTGCGCGATAATTAACTACTTAAGTACTTACGTATGTTTATGAATTAAACACTAACAGACGATACGATCATGACAGAATTGATTTGCATGATCGAGAAGCCCGCTGAAAGGGGTCAATCGGGGGTCTTTGGACCCCCTTTCGGGGGTCTCGAGAGGGGTGCCAGGAGGGGTCCAGAGGACCTTTTGGGAGGTTTTCGAGGTGGCACGAAGGGAGGGGGGGAATTTTCTGGGAGGGGCCTCATGGCCTCCAAAGGCCCTCCGACATTCGCGACACCCTGTTCCAGGAGCTCCCCCCGTCGCGAGAGGCCTCGGAGGGTCTCGACCTCGAGGGGTCTCGGGGTTCCGGCGGAAGTTGTGCGGCTGCGGTTTGCGATCGACATCGCGGGGCGCTCAGGTCGGCGCTAGCCTTTGGGCGCGCCCACTCAGGTCGGCAATCGCTTGCGCCATCTCGGGTTGCCATCTGTTCGCATTCAGGTCGACGGCGATTGGTTCGCGTTTCGGTCGACGTCGAGCCGCGTTCTGTTCGCCGTCGGTTCGCACTGGTTTGGTTTTGTTTTCAGGTCGGCACTGTCGTCGCATAGATGCAGCACCCTGCGCGCGCCGCGTCATCGCGGCGCGGAAGGATCCATCGCGACAACGACACTCCCGGCTGTTCATCGTACTTTTCGCCGCGGGCGCGCGCTGCGTCATCTCGGCGCGGATCGCGACGGAGACTGACTACCTTTTTTTTTCGTCGTACTTCTCGCCGCGGGCGCGCGCCGCGTCAACGCGGCGCGGGTTGTGACGCCGACAGACTTCCGGTTTCTTGTCATCGTACTTTCCGCCGCGGGCGCGCGCCGCGTCACTCATCGCGGCGCGGATCGCAACGGCGACAGACTTCTGGTTTTTCTTCGTAGTTTCCGCCGCGGGCGCGCGCCGCCCGCGTCATCGCGGCGCGGAAGGATCTCGACGATGACATCAGTTTCACGATCATCAAGAGAGGCGCCGCCCTATGGCGGCGCCTTTCTCTTGTTCTTTCGATAAGTTACTTAATCATTTACATTAGAGTGGTAGTGGTTGAGCAGGTAGAGAAACAAGTCAAGAGAGCAGAAACCGAGGAATGAACAGAGCAATGCGGGAGATCTACGTCGTCAGCGCCGCAGCCGCAGGATGAACATCGTCAAGTATTAATACCATCTGAAACTATTTGCAGACTGGCCTACTTACTTCATCCGCTGCACTACGTACTCAACCGCTCGACTCTCGCGCGCGTTCCACTTCTGTGGGAACATACAAGCAACCCGAAGACGCCAGCTGATGACCTACTTTCACTTTGTCGGGTGAGGTTCGAACCGTCTTTCAACCTATCCAGCACCAGCATGCACGAGGAGAAAGAAGAGGTCATATGAATGTATCCTCTGATCGTGATCAGGATGCTTTTTTAAGTAAGTAAAACCAAAAAGACAATGCGAGCGCCGTGAGCTATTTGCATCGCTACGAAAGATAGTAGAAGCAAGTTTCAGGGAGTGCTGGCATTGTCTAAAAATCAGGCAGAAGTCTCGCTCTTATTCTCCAGCTCGCCCTCGAAGATGTCGATCGCGCTCCTCTCGCTCTCGCACTAATTGAGAATTCCGTTATACTTTCTCCACCTAACAAATTAGAGTACGGATTAGCCCAAGCCCGCGACCGCCTGAGATATTTGCGTAACTACAACAAAACGATGTCTGTGACTACGCGCAGACCTCTTGTTTTTTGTTGTTGTTGCTGTATCTATGAGTAAACCACCAAATCAAGCCGAAAACTCCGCACGACGACGTCTGATGTGAGAGAGTCGAAGTTTTACGCAGGGACTGAAGCTAAAGCTGCAGCGAAGTAAGCAGGACGAGAGAGCCGCTGCTGGTCAGGGAAGATTGAGTTGCTCCCAATCTGTTTCTCTTTGGTTGATAGACGCAGGTTAGGAAAGACACTCGCACACAAAAGAATGAACAAGCTCCGCCGACTTTTGATGCTGTTCATCTACTTAATATTTATTCTAAAAATTACCTGCGCATAGAATAGCACAGGGAAGCGAGGGGTGGTCTGACCGGCCATAATATGAAAACGAAAGTAAAAACACTGAAGGACCGCGTCAATGCTAGCGCTAAGGTTTTCATTATCATTTTACGCCGATTACGATTGGGTCAGTTGTTGCAGCTAACTAGCTGACAGCGACTCGTCGCGTTCGCAAACTCTGAAAAATCACAGCGCAACGATGAATTATGTTGCACTTTCTGAATAATATGTACTACACCAGTCAGAAAGACTGAGACAGATCATTGAGACGACTTTTTTTTATATTTGTCCAGCTTCCATTTACCTTGACGCTGAGAAACCCACAAAACCACGAGAGAAAACGCAATGTCCGCACACACTTGTTCGGGGCCTCTGACATCCGATGGAGCGCGAGTGGCTTCGGAAATTTTCGCCCAAGATAGATAGATGAAGATAATGCTCGTTCGCGTCCTTCGCACGTGCAACGCGTATGGCCTGAAGTAAATATTTTTTTCGTACGGTACATGGATGAGTTTTTCAATTTTCTACGATTGCCGTCGCTCCGCTCGGTAGTCTTTTTATATAAAAGTACGATTTCAGTTGACTTGCTAGATCAGGGAGGAACAAAAACTAAGTAAGTGAACTTTTTCAGAACGAGCAGACCGATGTGCGCAGACCGTTGTGTGTTGATCGCAGTAGTTTCCAATTTTTAGTTTTAGATCTGCATTGATTCCGCAGGGCCTTGGTCTGACTCCGGAGCCTCTTGGCCTCATCAAGCCAAGGACAACCGGCCTACGAAATCCTGAGCACCATGCAGGCTCGAGACGTGATGTAGGTTCATCATATCCGAGCACCCTAAGCGCGCGCATGGGCATGGACGCCAGAGGCAGTAGCAGAAACCGCCATGCATGAGTACGGATGAAAAACAAGCCTGAAAAATAAAAAGCAGAAAATTACCACTGCGACGACATGAACAGAGGCTGACGGGGGACATAAATGGAGAAAGACCGCGGCAAAGTGTTCGCATATTTGGGCTTTTTCGAATGAAGCGGCTTGTTATAAATAAGTGGAGAAATAAGAGAAGACGATGACGAGGGAGATTCGGTGGTGGGATGGCTCGTGTTTAAAACCTTCCGCCTCGTCGCTCGAAGCAAAACGCACCGAAAAGCTGAAGTCTGTCCCCAGGTTCCCCTCTATCGGGTATGCCCGATAGTTCTTCGTGGTTCTTGTTCACCGGCTTCGACTGGCAATCAATTTAAATACTCGTCGCAAAAACAAGATTGCAAAACTTGCTTCCACGCCTAGTTGTAGGCACATCTACATCAACATCGAGGACGCCACATCATCCTCGAGAATGGTCCACAAAGAAATCTAGAGATCGAAGCGCCTATCAGATCTTCTTCAAGAGCAAGAACATCAAAAGCCAATATGTACCGCTCAAAATGTAAATGTTGTTTGAGTAGTGCAGCTTCGGCCCCACCTACACCCCGGCACCAGACCACTGACTGAACAAGGCAGCGACACGGCACACGATCAACGGCTAAGCTTCGTCGTGATGTTTGCCAATGCGCGCGAGAAAGGTTCGCCCGAAACGGTTGCTGTCGATCAGCTCTCGGAGCTGCCTGCGGACGCTGGCGGTTTGGAGTTTTGTACTTGTTCCTACGTACATACTGACTTGAGTGCAAAAAAGTGCTGTGGAGCCCGTTTGATGTTTCTTTTCGGTTTCGGATTCCCGGTTTGGGGAGAAGTTCTCTGCGGCGTAGCCATTGGGTCTGACCGCACCATGCGGCTCGAAGTGCTGCGAGTACTCGCGGAATCCCAATCCATCTACAATCTGTTTGGTCGGGCGGCGGCCATCCTCATCGATGCAACACTGCGGGGCCCCGAAAGCTCTCTGCGAGAGCTCCTCGCGCCGCTGGTCCTTCGCCTCCCCTGCGTGCGGGCGTTGCCCAAGACTAAGACGGACGAGTGGGTCATGCTCCCACACACTTCTCCGCTGCCGCCAGCGGCTCGCTGCGCGTCTACACTCGCGGGCCGCGTCGAGGCTGGGAGTGGGATCTTCTACGTCCCGGCCACACAGGCCGACAGCCAACTGGTCGACACCATTGCGAAAGCCGTGCGCGCGGGTAACTTTAACTTGCGGCCAGCGTTTCACTCCTACGCTGAAGAACTGGATGACAAGTGCCGCATGTTCGACCCGGGGTGGATACGTAACGCCACAGAGATACTGCGCCGGACGGGCTGGACGCCGGAACACGCTACCGCGTGCCGCACTCTCCGTATGCTCAACGCAAGCAGTGTCTTCTTTCATCTCGATTGTGACGACGTTCGAAAACTGGAACGCAAGATCTCCGCCCATATCGCTGCGGGCTTCCGGGTTGGTGCCTCGGATGGTTCGGTAAAACACGACACCGAAGTGGGCACCGCAGCCAATTTGCTCTACTGTTCTACATTCAAATATAGTCGCCCGCACTTAAGGGGGTACCGACGGCGGGGAGCAGTGGCTGCGTACGGCATGGAACACTTGGGCCTCGACCGGCTCCTGCTCGATCTGGCCGAGGACTCGGCCCCGGTGCCCGCTGTTCCACTACTCCTGGTCTTGGACTGCCAGTCGTTAACTGCCTTCCTCGACCGGGGCAGACAAGGACGTCGCTCTCGTCCGAAACCTGGGGCGGGTTGCTCTCAAGTACACTCAGGTCGACGTCATGTTTTCCCCCTCTCACCTCGGAGTATCCGTGAACGAAATTGCTGACGCGGTCACCACTCACCTTCACACGGTGACGACCCCGGCCGAAACAACCGTCCCGCCACTGATGTCCCACGAGGAGGCGAAAGCCGCGGTCGGGGATATCATGGAAAAAAGCGAGCTGGATGCCATCTGCGATCTTGTTGAGAAGAAGTCCCAGTCAAGCCAAAAAATCGCTCAAGATCTAAAACTGACTCGGAAAAAGGTTCATGATCTATATCGATTGGCCAAAGGTGAGGGCCGCTGGTTTCGGCGGACATTTGCTAACCTTATCGGTGCCATCCGCTTCAAGGAGCCGACTTGTGCGGGATTGCAGAAGCGCCCGCGTTTGTCCTGCGGGGCGCCGGAGGATAAGTAGCTGGCTGCGTGTGCTCTCCTGTCATGAGTTTCCGGACAGGGTCGCCCTGGCCAAACCGGCGGGGCTTATGGAGCTACTCGACGCCATGCTTCCACGCTGCAGAGGAGGCGCGGCGCACGCACCTTCAGGGCACTGACGACTCCGCCCCGTAGGTGGGTGACTTCGTATGGCGTCACGAATTTCGCTCCTTTCTAGCACAGTTACATTGTACTGCAATTGCTTATGTGCGTAATTATTCTGCTGGTGATATCCGCCCGCTTCCCTCCTGGGGCACATTGTGCTTCATCACCCAGACTGCTGCCATTTACTTTTTCCTGAGAATATCACCTCACGATGCCCCGCGGACATTGCACTCAACAGTGCCGCTCAACAGTCTTTTCAGATGCCCCGCGGAGGTCTCGGCTCCCCTTCTCGCCTCCGGGTTGGTCCCCGACCCATTGCTTTCTCCGATGATCCGTTGTTCTCTTGTTGATCGGTAGCGCTAGGGAGGTTACCACCAACCAATCGACCGTGAGGTTGTGCGCTTTGGGTGGTGCCGTTGGTCGCTTCGCGAGGGCCACCCTGCAATCCTTTATGATGCCCCGCGGACATTGCACTGCTGGAGCCTTACCCTATGGGTGTTCGATCAGTGCGGCCAGTGAGAGAAACGGTGCTCGGGCTCCGACATATGCACATGCAGCTGATGGTAGACAGACGCAATTGTCTCGATCGCATGCCCTTCCCTTCTCTCTTCGGTCATTTCGCCGTCGGGGTCCGTTCTCTGTAGTCTCTGACAGCATTGATATACGAGCGATCATCTCGTCTACCAGAGCTCCTGGCACTTTGGTCTGTCATCTTTTCATTGCCATCTCTCCGGTACCAGGAACAACACCACCACGTTGGCCGGAGCGCCCAGGATTTTAGGGATCGCATTAGCATCAGGCGCATACTTGGCACACCTTTTGCTCGCTGGCCCCCACTGAACGCGTCCACCCTGCAGGAATCTGCCGGCATTGATTCTACCGTAGTATATAATGAGTGAGGCAGAAACGGAACGAATCTCGCATCGGTATTTTTTTTTGAAACCTTCATCTCGCGGCCGCTCAGCTGTGGTTTCGAGTCATGCCATCGATGTCGATCTTCCTTCGATCTAATTCATTGTAAGTAGTTTAGTACGTGAAGATGATGATGAAAGACTAGTATCACATTCACAGCGAGCACAAAGACAGAGCAGAAAGACCTCACCTAGCTGCATTGGTTTGGAGAAAAGGACTGGATGTGTCGTCCAAAATGGAAGGGCGTACAGAAGCGTAACATCATTGGCAACAGAACAAACGTAGCCGCCTCGTCGCCCGGACGAGGCGACTCGTGTCGGAGAAGTGATTCCGAAACAGAAATCAATGAATGGGTTGCATGGCATTGGCAACTGCAGAATAACGCTAGCAAGGAAAAAGTGGCAATAGACGAAGTATCGGGATCGACGACTCACGTTGGTTCGTTCGGTTTGTTTGATCTTTTTCTTCGTGCTGGGTGAACTGAAAGCACGATGGCGGCATCATCTTCCTCCGCGTCATCCTCTACAGTGGGAAGAAATCACCAGCACGGAAACAGAAACGCTGGCGCGGAGATGAGGGTGTCTGACCTTCTGGTGAAGGATACGGGGAAAGACTTCGCGGCTTGGGTAAGCAAAGTCGCCAAGCAGGACGAGCGAGAACGGCTAGAGCTGACGCGGGTGCAACGAATGATACACGGGGCGCAGGTACGGCGCAACATATTTTTTGCCAAAGTACGTAGCCTGTTCTTCATATCATTCTTTCAGTTCATCTCGCATGTCGTGTTTGAAAGTACGTGTACTGCGTAGCGGTAGCGCTAACAGTAACCACTGCTAAATTTTTGTAGTTTCGGTCTCGACAGGTATCCGCTTGGCAGTGTCTGGCGCTGGGGAAGATGAAGTCAACTGGCGCCGCGGTCCCAGGTCGTCTCCCGACCGAGGTGCGAGCAATGATCGCCGAGTTTCTCGGAGAGGTGCCCTCCGCCGAGAGGAGCGGGAACGGAACCGACGCTCATGATTTGCGCAGGATATCCTGGGACCACCGCTGCGAGGACATACTCAGCGCGACGCGTTACTACCTGCAGCTATTGAAGGAAAGCGCCGAGCGGGGCGAGAGCCGTCTAAGCCTCACGGAAGCCACGTACAACGCCGCGCCGACGTTGCGAACTGGCGAAAAGGTCCTCCTCGGCCTCGTCTTCCAAGTGTTGGAAAAGCGAGGCTTTGCCATCTTTTCCAGCGACGGGGAAGACTTCGGCAACGCGGACTTCGACGACGAAGATGGTATGCGCGACCACTTTCCGTTCGAGGTCGTATACGACGAAGGAGCTTTACACGACGAAGCTTTCTACGACTCCACTGATTTCATGCAGAACCAGTACCACGCCCGAACAATCCAGACGGATTACGTCACTGACTTCGTGTCTGGCCGTCTGGATGGATTGGAAGCGGGCACTAGCCGGAGCAAGGGCGGTGGGACGAAGATCGAGATCGCCAGGACTAACAGACCGTCTTTGTTCTTCGACAAGTACGTCGAAGCTCTTCGATCTGCAGTGGACAAAGCAGCGGCCTATGTTGTCGAGCTGGCAATGGAGCAGGCTTTTAGTCGAGGGGACGCCGTCTTTACCTTGACGCAGGAGCATTGGGACGGCGCGCCGAAGCTGCCGAACGGAAAAGCTGCGCCGTTCTTTAGCCTCGAAGCAGAAGGACTGCGAGGCCCATACCTCTCGCCGATAAATTTGAGGAGTTCTGGCGTCAAAACAGTGAAAGAAGTTCTGGTCGACATGAATGACATAGACATTACAGTGCGTTTCACTGCTGGTCCGCGTTTCCCGGTTGATGTCTGTCTGTGGCAACCACGCCGCTCATGAAAAATAAACAGGGGCGCGCAGTTGATTTGTTGACTTCTATAAAACTCATTGACGCAGTCCGGGGCCTGGCCCTGTTGACGTCGAGGAATTTGTGGTTAGACGTATTTCTGCTACTTCTGGCACACGATCGAGCAAATGCAAGCAACGCGCTTGAAGCTCCATACCGCAGCAAGTTTCCAAAAACGGATCATGAAATGCAATGCTAGTAACGCAGTCCGCAGAAGCTGAAGCAGAAAATCGACCGCGGCGCCTAGTCGTGCCTGCGGCTGCAACTTCCAAATAGAAGTGTTGGAGGGAGGATCTCGAATCTTTTTTTTCGGTGTAAGTGCTCTTGGTGAGCAGGTAGCTTCGTGTGCGTTTTCTGTCGCTCTCGGTGATAGATTCCGAATAACTTGGACCTTGGAGGGACCATTGGTCTTGACTCAGAATGCACTGACATCCACCAATAGTTGTTCTCTGTCTCGTTTTACTTTTAGTTTGAGTTGTTTAACGGACGTTGGACGATCATTTTCAGACCATAGATAGTTAGATCTGGAATGCCATCGTCATTGTTTGAAATGAAATGTGCGGAATCGTGAGACGCGCATCGTGGCGCATAGCTCTGTCTTGTAAAGAAAGAGCTGCCACTGCCACATCCACTAGTCCGCCTAATAGTAGAAGTAGTGACCACTAGACCAAGAGGTCCAAGGAAGTGCTGAATGAAGACAGCCCCTGCACACTCATTTCTTTGCTGCACAGCTCCCCAAGATCAAGAGGCAAATCAAAATGGTACACGATGGAACCCTCATCGATTCCCACAACCCTGATACGACCAAGGACAGCGCGGCGACCTTTTACTCCGCCTCGTGTGCGCCTACCGCAATGTCGTCATGGCGGGCCTTTCTCGACGAATACGCAACCGAATGGCCGAAGCGCATCGAGCGGCATCTGGTTTTGCACGGGGTGAAGAATGCCGAGGCTGTGATCCGTGCCGGACGGGTTTTCAGAACATCGCATCGCAAGGACGCCAAGAAGGACCACGGCGTTCTTGAATATTCTGCGGGAGTACGACGCCTACGGGTGGGGGGCGACCAGACAGCATCAAACATGGCCACATTGTTCACCAAGGTCACCGATCCGGACGCTCTCGTCTTTCCCGCCGAGGAAGAAATCTTTTTGCTACAGGACGCTGCGGAGGCGGACACCAAGGCTTTATTTCGGAAGCTCACGGACTCGCCGCCCCCTCCGTTCTTTCTTGCGGCCATGGATAAACCGGCGGGAATGCGCACCGACATGTCGAGCGGCGAGGCGATGCGAGAGGCAGTTGACCGCTTTCTGGAGGACAATGGTGTGGGTAAAAACTACCTCGAGTGGATGCCGCACCCAGTGGGGCAGCTCGACTTGTACACCACAGGGCTGCTGCTGTTCACAAACTGCGGGGACCTCGGCCATCTCCTCTGTCTACCCGACCACGTCTCCAAAACCTACCTGGTGACGCTCGTGGTGAAAAAGCGCGCGGTGGAGAATTTTGTGTCCGAGGACGATCACGAGGCAGGCTGCTCTCATGACTGTATCAATGCTTGCGAAAATGAGCGGGTTGCTTTCATCTCGGAGAGCAGCTTCTTCACTGCGGGACAACTGGAAGCCCTTACTGTGCCGCGGAATAAACGGCGGGAGAATAAAGTTTTTGGAGCTGGTGGAGAGACAGAGACTTTCACCAGAGAAACGGAACTGGATAGCGTCTGTTTCGACTCCGTCGAAGTGATTCTTGACGGAGAGCACGCACCGAAGGAAGTATTGCCTGGTGGTAAGGACCATCAAGGTTTTATGGCCTCGTACAGAAGAACGGCGTGGGACAAGAAATACGAGGTGAAGCTGCTCGTTAAAATCCGCTGTGGGAAGAATCACGTGGTAAAGCGTCTCTTCCAGCAGCGGCTGGGCGTGCCAGTACGCTACCTGCGCCGAGTGGCAATTGACGGTTTGACAGTCGACGAAGTCTTTCGGCCAGTCAATAAAACCGATCTTTGGGAGAGTCAGCTGCGTGACTCGGAGCCACAACAAGCGAACCGGGAGGATGAGATGCGAGTAGGGCTAGATGCTGCAGCGGATGGGGCGGGCGAGGGAGGCGCCGGAGAGGCTCATCACAACTTGGGGCTGAACCGCAGGGCGCGCACTTATAAAAGGAACGAGCCCACCAGCGCCAGCACTCAAGAAGCGCGCTTGGCCGTTCTGAATGAAGCGCAGTGCGACAAATTGTGGCGCAGTTGCGGAGGAGCGGAGAAGCTTCGGGCGATGAAGATAGAATTTTTGCGCGACCGATATTCGGACGGCTTGCGCATGTTGAACGAAAAAGAAGATGGCGCTGACTGCGGTGAGAATGAGTCTCGCGTACTACTCCAGCACGAAAATAAGCGCCTTGGGCACTTTCTTGTGTCAAGGTCAACTACCGATCGATGAAAAGACCAGCGCAAGTGACTAGCATGATAGCGACAACGAGATCCAGTGCTGCTTCTTGACAGAACAAACCGCAGATGAGCAAAGCGCTGAAAAAGCAGCTGACAAAGAAAAGTGTTTCCATCCGGCAGATGAGTCACTGAGCGAGAGGAGAGCCGCAACGGAAGTTGTTACAAGCCGAGGCTGCGTTGACCGTGATCCAAGTACTTAATGTCTAGAAGAAAGTACTAGCGGCCATCGCCATACCCAAACCCATAGCTGCTGCATCCTCGCAAAGTTAAATAAAAGTTTTAGTCTGCATATTATGTCCGTGAGTCCTCCTTGTTCTCGTCCACACCATCGTACAAGCATATGACAATTGCAGAGGCGGAGGAACATCGACGCTTGAAGCAAGAACTCTGGTCTAGAAAAAAGAGTGGCCAAAGGGTAAATTAATAGATCAATAAGGACATAGATTCACTCGGCTCGCCGAAAACGAAAAGGGAAACTACGATGGCTTTCTTCAACACGCCGCGCGACGGACTGCAGCAGCAGCTCGAGCTGCTCGCCACGCCGTTACTGGAGGCGCCCCTCCTCGTAACACGCGCACCAGCATCACGGCAAGATGAACACGACGCCGAATCGACAACCGGCAGCCTGACCACCACTGCGCCATCTGCATCTTCTGGGTCGTCCGCGAAGGCTTCGTATCTGTGGTGCTTTTTCCTGCTCGTTACGTCGCCTTTCGGCGCGGGCGTCCTTACCCTACCCTACGCCCTCACCCAGGGCGGTTGGGTGTTCTGCTCCGCGGCATTCCTTCTCTGCAGCGTGCTGTCCGCACTGGCGAACTACTACCTCGCACTCCTCGCGCGCCACTTCGAGTGCGATAAATACGGTGATCTTCTGCAAGTTGTCGTGGAGAAGGCATTTGCGGAGAAGGTAGCAGTCGTGCTGGAGCCAACGTTGATAAGAAACGAAGATCTACTTCAAGAACGATCACGGGGTTCATCACAGCTTGACGAGAGTGCTGTAGAAGTCGTTCAAGCGGAAGACGTAGAAATTGGCTCGTCTCGCGACGAGGACGGGTCACGCACAATGATGAAGCCGAGTTTCAGCTCCGCTTCAACTCGAGCAGAATCAGCGGTCTCCTTGGCAAGCGGCGGCGCTGCCGAGTCTGTAGGAAGTGCACCGGAGCAGGCGGTAGAAGACGACAGTGAGCCTGAAGAGCGCGGCCGGGTACCGCGGGCATCTGCTGCGAAGATGATCTCGTGCAATAAATCGCAGCCAGACATGTTTGGAGGCCGGGTCGTCCACGTGATAGGGCACGCGCAACAAGGCGAAAGAACCGAACCAAATGCAGGAGATGCATCACCTCCTCCGACAAGTAGAAAAGAACGTCAACCGAACCGGGCCGCGAGCGGCTGGATTCGGCTTTTCGACGCGATGATGGCTGCGATGACCGTATGCGCCGTCGCGTCTTACTTCATGTTCCTTGCTGACTTTCTGTCGCAGCTCTGGACAGCGGTCGCGCCGGGTCCCGGTTCCTACGTTCCGAGTCGCCGCGTGTTCATCTTCGGGATCGCCGCGCTTGCGTTTCCCGCCGCCACAGTAGAAAGGCTGACCGAGCTGAAGTTCCTGTCGAGCTTGAGCTTGTTCTCGATGCTTTTCGTGGTGGCTGCGGTCTTTGCGGAAGCAGCGGAGAGTGCGTCCGCGAACGCCGGCGAGCAGCTGGCACTTCTGGGTGAAGAGGCTGGAGGCCGGGCAGCGGAGGCCGACGGGGGCGCGGCAGCAGGTGGTCTCGCCCCCGCTCCCAGCGTGGGTCTTCTGCCATCCTCCTTTGCGAGCGGCGTGCAGTCCTTTTCCGTTGTCTTCTTCTCCAACGTCAACCAGATGTGCTCCGTGGCCATCACCTCGTCTTTGGCGGCAACCACTAGCAGCAAAGGCAGCAAGTGCAAGTCGACTCAACACCGCCGTCTTCGCTCTGTGATCTTCGCCGCTGCGTTCCTCGTCGGCCTTCTCTACTTCGCGGTGGCCAGCGCGGTCGTCGTGAGGAACCAGCGACACACCCTTCCCAACTTCCTCGCGAACTACGACGTTGATGACGCACTGATGGTAGTCGCGCGATTCCTGCTCACGGGGGTGTTGCTCCTGTCCGTGACCGTGGACACGTATTCCGCGCGGCAGGCAATCGCCCGCATTGTCGAGAACTGGTGGTTTGCGGATCAAGATTATTATCATCATCATCGCGTTGGCGGACTGGACCGGCAGCTGCGGTTTCGCGTGGTCATCGTGTTTCTGACGCTCGCGTTCTGTGCGAGTCTGGCGTGCACGATCACGAATGTGGCAGAGGCGATCAGCATCACGTCGTCGTTATTCGCGTCCTCAGTCGCGATGGGGGTGCCAGCGGCATTGGTGCTGCTGTGTCCAGAGGTGGCGGAAAAGGAAGGTTTGCCGTTGCGACGCGCGGGGCCGGCGCTGCTGCTGGGGCTCACACTGCTCTTGTGGGGGAATGTACTGGCGAAAATAGCGGCGGTGTGACGTCGTAGTTTGGGGGCCTTCGGCGATGACCTTCGGCAGCTCAAGTGGACCTGGGGTCCGGCTCCGCGGGATTGAAGGAAGCATAAAGCAATTACTGATACAGTAGGTTATCGTTAAGATGAGGACTACAGAGATCGTAGAAGACAAGGTGGACTTACGATAAATCTAGTGGTTTCACTTTCATCCTTAAGGCTAATTTGCATTTCTTTTCGCACGTGGACGTGGTGGCATGGGTCGCATACCCGACGTATCGTTTTCGTTTCACAGAAAAGCTACGCATCACATCTGAAGGAACGTAGCTAGTCTCACAAATCAATTACATATGTGTGCTAGTACAGGTAGACGTGGTGTCTGCAGGAGTTCATTTCTGCGCGATTCACGTCATCGTGTACAAAGTTCGTATTTTCTGATGTTTTTCGTCCTGGCTTCATTCTTGCAATTCATTGGCTGTTGTGCCAGTTCTTGTACACTTACACATCAACATGTCTCACGTCGGAGACCACAGACCTGATTGATTTTGCTGTATGTCGTCACCTTCTATAGCTTCGGCACGCTTCTAGCGCTACATCTACAAACATGGATGTTAGCACTAAGCACACGCGGGCAGCCTCCACAATGAATGTGGGATCATACTTTTTCAAGCGCATCAGTCCACAACATGCATCAAGCAAAAACCCAGAGGAATCAGGTTTGGCCCGGCACTGTGGAGAGAAACGTGTTGCGCCTACCAGCTGTGGATTTATATTCGTGTCGTGTGCTGGAGGAGGACCTGCTGGAATTGGTCGTGATGGCTGGTGAGACACCTGCAGCCGGCCGTGGCCGTGGATGATCAAGTTCAAGTTATTCCATGACGCCAAGATCACAAATATCCTCTCCTCTGTCGTGCGCGTGAGGCCCGTGAAGAAGAAGATGCCACTGACAATACTACTTACAGCAAGAAATAGAAAACAGAAACCGAGGCAGGAAGAGGGGAATGCGGGAAATCTAAGGCGCCAGCGCCGGAGGATAATTGCCATCGTCGTCATTCTCTGTCGTGGCCCTTCTGGGGCATCAGACTCAGATCAGCATTGTATCCTCGAAAGTCTTTGCCCATCTCCAGGAGATGCTGAAGCATGCGCACGAAGTAAGGTAGAGAAGCAGAAGCATACTTAATTCAGTCCCATCATAGTGATAGAAGAAAAACAAGTCATTTCGATAAAAATATGTGTATGGACAGATATTCTACAAAACGACAGCCGGTAGGTGGCGAGTGGACCGCCTACTGGTGTGAAAAAGCCGCCACTGAATGCTTTTGGGTGCACAACGTTGAGCAAAAGAGAAGAAAAAAGAACTTCCATATTTGACTCATGTTAATGCACGAATGATTGATTGATTGATTGATTGATGTGGTAAAGCCTCCAGCGAACACCAACACGAGCACGATGGCGCTCTCATCTTCCGGCAGCAAGATTTATCAAGGGGATGAGAGCCCGAGCCCGAAAAAGTGTGGTTTTGGTTTTTTAGCGCGACTGAAAACGGCTGCCGTGGCCGGGTCGTGGCAAGACATCCGGACTTCGATTGCACGCTGGTGCGAATGCGCCGCCGCAAAATGCCTAGCCTATGCCCCTCGCCGAAACCCCTCGAAACGCACGACGCCGGCGCCACTGGATCGCCGCCCTGCTTTTTGAATACTTGACGTCGATGCTGATGCTAGATGCCGATACTATCTCGCCCACTTAATCGCCAGGCAATGTCATCGAAAAATCACCACAAAAAAAGTCCAAAGAACGGGCCCCACGACGCGGCGCCATCCGGCTGCGGAGCTGCGGCGCGCGGCGGCGCAAAAGTGGGCGCGGGTGGTCCGTTTGCACCACGTGGCGAATTGTCGCGGCTACGGCCCACCACACTGGCGACGCGCTTCAGGGAAGTCCATCGCCGCAAAGCGGTCCACAGCGAAGCGGCGACGAGATCTGCAGGAGGCTCAAAACGATAGCCCGAAACCACGGGAAGGGGGGTCCAAAATGGGGGCCTAGATTTTCGGGCTTAACGCTAAACGCGGGCGCACGATAGCCCGAAAGCTCAGAAGTGGGGTCCTAGGTTGCCCCCCCCCGCCCGATCCGATCGGAAGCTTTCGGGCTATCGTACAGGGGGGGGAAGCGATCTTTGGGTCTAATCGCGGGCGTGCGGTGAATCTAGAGGGGAAAAAAGATCAGCACGCTTCTCCAGTCCGGCCGCGAGGTGCTTGTCGTGCAAAGACGGGGACCGCTTGGCTCTGCGCACGTGGCTGGCGGTAGAGCTCGCGGCGTCTCAGCTATTGCGGCGCTGTTCCTGCGGTGGCCTGGTTTCAGTGTGCTTGTATTTGTACAGCTAATAGTACTGGGCGAGATAGTGTCTAGCTTACCCATCATTTCAGGTCGCTCGGCAGGAGGTCGGCATCCCGGAGTCTGATATGGAGCGCGTGCGGGCGGCTAGTGTGCCACTTAGAAACCCCACCCGATACTATAGGCACTGTCGTCGGAAGGGGTCGGCGGCGCGGATCGATGGCGACGCGCGGCGACGCGGATAGCTGGCCTGAGCTTTGGAGGAAGGCCGAACTCAAAAACCAAAACCACATTTTTTCGGGCTCGGGCTACCGTTCCCTTGATAAGATTGGGTCCAAGTACAATGCTGTGTTCCAGCAGACGATGCTGCGCATCCGAGACCCGAAGGTTTCCCTCCCGTTTTACGAGAAGCACTTTGGCATGCGGCTGGTGCACAAGTACGATTTTCCGCAGTGGAAATTCAGCCTCTACTTCCTGGAGCGCCCAACTTTCCCCGCCCCCGCCGGCTTCACGGAGGCCGCCGCGGCGCCAGGCACGCCTGCGTCGGAGAAGTACCTCTGGGACATGCGTGGCCCCGTGACGCTGGAGCTCACGCACAACCACGGTAGCGAAGACGACGCGAATTTCACCGTGTGGTCGGGCAACAGTGGGAAGGATCTCCCGAAGGACAGCCCCCTGTATTGGGAGAACGGCCCCACGCGGGGGTTCGGCCACATTGCCTTTAACGTGGACGACGTGTACGCATTCAGCGCTGCATTGGAGAAGGAGGGCGTGAAGTTCCAGAAAAAACCGGACGAAGGGCGGATGAAGGGCTTGGCATTCGCGCTGGACCCCGACGGGTACTGGGTGGAAATCGTGGCGCGGGGAAAAACATTCGAAGGAGTGCCAGCAAACTTCTCGCAAACAATGCTGCGGGTGAAGGGTACTGCGTAAACAAACTGGCCTTTGCGAAGATTTCCATTTTTTCGTTTTCTACTTTACTTTGGCAGATATATCATGGTTTGCTGCCCCGAAAATGAGGACACAAGAACTCGCAACAACGTAAGAAAGTACTTTACAACTGCTGGCTTGCATTCGCATCCCCTCCAAACAGACGCCGCGGCCACGCTTGCTTTCTATGAGAACATGCTCGGCATGACGGTGATACGCAAAATGGAGATTCCGGGGGACTTCACCAACTACTTCCTCGCGTCGTCGTTCCTTCCCCAGGAGAGGGAGCACTGGGAGAAGGCCCTCAATTCCGATCCCAATCACCCCGACGCCCGAGAGTTCTCGAAGTCCCTCTTCTACCCGGTGTTGGAATTCACGCACAACCATGGCACCGAGCTGGACGAGTCGTTCCAAATATCGAACGGGAACGATCCGGTCGTGGGGGGAGAAAAGTCGAAGCAGGGGTTCGGGCACATAGGATTCATCGTGGACGACCTGGAGAGGTGTTGCGCGGAGATGGCGGAAAGCGGGGTGAAGTTTTTCAAGAAGCCGGCGGACGGAAACATGCAACAGATAGCGTTCGCCTTGGACCCCAGTGGGTACAGAGTCGAGCTCATCCAGCGTGGCAGCACGTTTGCGAGCGTGTGCGCAAATTTCTGAGGCGCGAGCATTTTTTTTCCCGAGGGTCGGAAGGCTCTGGCGTGGTGCGCAAGCGGCATTCGCCTTTTCTTCCGAGAAGATCGAGAACGAAGTCGCGAAACTGTACTGGAAGGAAAAAAGCACTTCCATCAGATTTACGGACCCGCCGTACAACCCCTTGTGCTGTTCTCGATCATTTGCACCTGGCTCGAAATGTTCACTATGCGCCATCGGGCTGTTGTCATGATGATCAATGAATGCAACGATTATATCGAAGCCACGACCTACACGAGAAACGAACGGATAGGCATAGGCCTTTGCCGTATTCGGTACAGCGCAGTCACTTACCACACTGCACCTCTATGATGTTTTAGTAAGGTCCTTTAGCTTTGGTTTTGCTATTGTCGCGACAGGATGAGGCTTTCGAGAAGAATGAATGCATTATCATGAAGCTGCAAGTATGTTTCTGGCGGTTCGACAGACCTCCTGTCATCTCGTAGTGGCTGCACGAGTAGGTACTGTTGAGGGCTGTGAAGATTTAGATTGTTTTCAGTATCTATAAAATTCGAGAAACAACTGCTGGAGGTCCAGGTTCGCATCAAAATGGAGAATCGCGAGTTGGACGGTTTTTTCGAGCCGGGTCCTGCTTTGCATTCCGTGGCGAACCCGCCACCGCCGCCGGCCGGGGTCGATACGCGCGAGTTCCACTCGAGTACCGCCGGCGGGTTCGGGAACATGCCGTCGGGAGCACCCAGCGGCGGCCCAGCATTGAATTTGTCGGATCTCAAGTCCATCGACCTGAAATCACTGGACTTCAAGGCTGTCGCGGCCACGCTGCAAGTGCTAGTCGGGCAGGCGGGAGAAAAACTGAGCCAGCTTTCGGCGGGAGCAGCAGGGGGAGTAGCGCCGGGGTCGTCGGGGGGAGGGGATCAAGCCGCTGGAGGCGGAGCAAGTATGCTGCAGCAGCTGCCGTTCGCAGATAAGTTCGGCTCCGTGAAACCCTGGCGAGAGTTCGCGATGCCAATAGGGAGGCCGGCGGACTCTGCGGTGGCCTGCTATGGGGGGACCAGGTGGTAAGTGGCAAAGTGCCATAAACAAGTGAAATCTTTGGGGGGTTCTTCGGGCCACTTCCCTTTGGTTGTCCTAGGAAGAGATTGGCAGTAGGAGCAGAAAAGCGGCTATCCGCGGTCGGAAGGACTGCGCTGGCACTTCTGCGCCTTATTGTAGCTCACAATAAATCTTCGGCACCCTAGAACAAAGAAGGCCAAGGCGCCGCTTTACGATTACCCTGCTTGCAATCTCTGGCAGTATTCTAGTCGTCGGCTCCTTTGTTTTATGTTTTCCCATTCACTTATATCCCATTATGGTTTCCCCTATACCTCCTCATCGATCGTCCGTGGACGCGAGGGCCTGCCCTCCAAGATGGGACATCTCTGAAGCGCGCCCTGTTGACGCACTCGCCATCCAAGGGGACCCATTACTTAACTATCACATACTTCATGTTCATCCTCACTATACCACTTGGCCCACTCATACTTGCGGCTACCTGACCAGCAACCTGATGCGGTACAGAACGAATTACCTGCTCCTCTTCGTCCTGTACCAGGCGGTCATGCTCCTGCTGCTCCCTGGGGTGTTGGTTCTCTTCACGGTACTGGGCGCAGGATGGTATATCAGCTTAGTAACTTGAAGTTCGTTGATGTAGTGCAGCTGCAGGTCGAATCGACAACCTCAAGAATTGGTCGAACGAAGTCGAAGAACTACGCATTTATTTTTATTTTAGTGACGTAATAAAAAATACTCCCGGACCTGCCACGAGCGAGATCTGGTGCAGTCTTTTACTATACTCCAAAAGTCTCTGTGGCGGAGACTTGGAAGCACCCCTGGCCAGGGGTCAAGGACGCTAGGGGCTGAAGCAGATCAAAATTAACAATAGTATCGCGCGCTAGTTAAGTAAACTATAGTATAGACGACGCAACCTCTCCGCTCCTGTAAAGCTGACGTCAGTTTTGCAGTAGAGCCCAGACTACGACTCGAGCTGAACACCTGCACAACTACTACCAGCGGCGAGAGCAGGATGATGATCAGTCGATGTGACCAAATGGATCAGTAGTACGATGCAAAAAAACAAAAAAATCCTCTTTACTATACTCCAGTTATCCATCCATGAAAAAGATATCCATCGGGCGTCTCCCCTGCTCTTAAATCCGGCGCGCGTCTCCTCTCTTGCTTTTCCGCCGGCTGCGGCGGGCTGCTTGAAAACCGTCAGCTCCCACTCATGCACTACAAGTTCGAGGAGATCCGCGCAGCGGTCCGCGAACTGTACCCGGCCGCGGAGTGGGAAGACGCGAACACAAACGACAAACGCTGCAAGTTCGAAGTGGAGGCATTTAATCAAAGAAAAAAGGGC